>SNQJ01S0206432.1:16382-28497 GCA_010110895.2 Picea sitchensis | reverse complement strand
TAATTGTTAAGTTGAATGCCTTGATGATGTTTTAACTCAATATTGTAAGGTCATGGTAGGTATGGTATTAATCGTGGAGGCAAGGTGAGATAATGGACAACCTGGCTAGTATTCATTCACGGAGGAATCTTAGACTTTGCCTTGTCATTTATTTAACGTTCGTTGTCCGAGACCATGTCGTGCGCCTTCCGTATGGGGCGCACTTGTTCTTCTTAGCTATGTTGCACTTGATTGTGGTCAGTTGGCTTCTTGGCCTGTTGTGTCGGGTGGGATGTAGACACCTCCATGTTCCTCAGAACAGTCGCCAGCCCTGAGACCTTAAATGGTTAAAGACGATGGGAAACCGGGCTTGAGCGTTGCTTATGTGTCTTGGAGGTCCTAACCTTGCAGGGTAGGACGGGCGGGAGGTCAGTCGCTTTTAGTGGTCAGTTTTACCTTGTCGTTGCACGTCTGCATAGTGCACCTCTGCCTATGGTTGGGTTGTTGTAGTTTCTCATTGAGACCTGCAGCGTTCTTGTGCTGAACTCATGGTTGAGTCTTGTTGTTGTCGAGTGGTGTCGCACAGTTCAATATGTCGCTACTTCTACACGCGCGCACACACAAAAAAAAAAAATTGCACCTGTTACTAGAATGGTTGTCGTAACGAGGCGGTTCGTTACAATTCCGATCGATTTGAATCTACTGAACAAGTTGTTGAATGGTGCAAAATGGTGCTAAGCCATGAATATAATCTGTCAAGGGATGTGCGCAGGTGTGTCTATATATAAATGTTACACATGTACATAGGATATTTTTATTTGAATGTGTTCAAATTTATATTCAATGTTCAATCATTTTCTTGAGAGATTTCAAGTTAACAAGTTCTTGTCTTGTGCAGGTTTTTTTGGTGTGTTGGAATCCAAGATGTAAATAGATCAATCCCATATGACGCCACTACAATACCTAGGACACGAAAAATACATTCAGTTAAAACAAAATGTTATCAAAATGTTGTTTTTGTTTAGTTTGCATAGAGGACACATAATCCATAGATATTTGCGAAAACGAAAATGCAGAATATTTTAAAGCTTGGAGACATACCGAACTTAATGTAAAAGGAAAAATGCCACTTGCAAGCTCAAAGGATATGGAATCAAATGAAACTATAGTTTCAATTGATGGCAATAGAGTTTCTGATCTTGTTAGAGAAGGTAATTTTTATGTTCAAATTTTTTCAAATAACTTGTAGATGTACTTGTGTGATAATCTAACATGAACTATTTGTTGTCCAATATATCCAATTATCTGCAGGAGATATCTTTTCCATGGTTGCACCTGTAGACAACACTAAACGTGAAATATTATTTGATGTGATGCATAGAACAAAAGATGAGGCTATTAGAAGATTTTGATGATAACAGTTTTATATATGAAAGAGGATCCATTGTATTGAAAGGATAGTTTTTTCAAGAAACCCATAAACCGATACTCATGTTAACTTTCAAGACTACCAGTCAGATGTCACAAGTTGTCAATATATTCATTTGGTATGTGCAGCGTGCATAAAGTTAATAGAAGTTCAATAAAATAAAATAAAAGTTAGAAAATGGAAAATGTCCAAAGTTGATCATGAACGAATAATTGAAGATAGAATACCATTATGATGTTTTTAAACAAGTGTCACATGTACATTCCAGAAATTTTTATTTTGCATTGAAAATACATGTATTTATGAATATCAATATAAATTTTAATGAAGATCGCTTACTTATATTAAATTTGATGACTTGTTTTGACTATTTTCAAGCATATTTCCAAATCAAACAAAATTTAAATTACAAGTGAGAAACTGTAATTTTTATTTCACATTTTCTTGAATATTTCATTGTGAAATTTCATAAGAAACTATAAAATTTGATGATTTTTTTTGAAATCAAGAAAATAGTATATTGAAATTATTTCATCCAATATTTTATATAAATAAACATAGTACAAGTAAAATCAAGACAAGACAAAATATTACATGAGTGATCTCAATATTTCTTCTATCTCTTCTTGTGCTTTTCTTAGCTATTGTTATCATCTTTGTAGTTTTCTCATAGTTGTTCGTATGAGAAAGAAGGTGCTTTCAAAGACCATTAAAACCTTTAATTGAGATGTTGATGTAAATTGAGATTTTGATGTAAATGTGAGACCATGTCTCTCTGAAAATATCAAAATGATGAAGACCATGTAAATGTCCTAGGTTCACATTCAAGTGTGTGTAGAGCCCCTTGCATGTGTGTGTCTTACTTTGTAATATTTATAGTGGCTTTCTTCATAATAATAATACCCATAGGCCCAAGAGTTCAACTTTATGTTGAATTTTATCAGTCCACAATGAAATATGTTGAATTTTATCATGTGTTTTTGAACAGTCCACAGTGAACATAAAATGAAGCATTTAAATTAACACATAGTAGTATAGGCCCAAGAGTTCAACTTTATGTCGAATTTATTTATTCCACAATGAAATATGTTGAATTTTATTAGTCCCCATAGGCCCAAGAACAGTCCACAATGAAATATGTTGAATTTTGTTAGTCCCCATAGGCCCAAGAACAATCCACAATGAAATATGTTGAATTTTATCATGTGTTTTTAAACAGTCCACAATGAACATAAAAGGAAGCATTTAAGTTAATACATAGTAGTATAGGCCCAAGAGTTCAACTTTATGTTGAATTTATCAGTCCACAATGAAATATGTTAAATTTTATCAGTCCCCATAGGCCCAAGAATAGTCCACAATGAAATATGTTGAATTTTATCATGTGTTTTTGAATAGTCCACAGTGAACATAAAAGGAAGCATTTAAATTAATACATAGTAGGATAGGCCCAAGAGTTCATATTTATGTTGAATTTTATCAGTCCCCATAGGCCTAAGAACAATCCACAATGAAATATGTTGAATTTTATCATGTGTTTTTGAACATTTTTTGAGCAGTCCATAGTGAACATAAAAGGAAGCATTTAAATTAATACATAGTAAAAAAGTATTTAAGAGTTTGAGGCTTAATTTAATGCATTGTAAAAAGGAGAATATACAAAACATTAGTTCAAAACTAACAACTTTGCCACTTTTGTTCCATCAACTTAGTGCAGACACCTTTGAGCATTGGTCAGACCACCACAATCTATCAATCCAAGTCTTGAACCAAACCAAAACAAAGCTACTCTTAAATTAGTAATGGTGTTTAACAGATTAACAAAAAGGAAATTTTATTTCAACATTGACAAAACAATTATATTTCAACATTTAACAATATAAGAGAAATCAAATATGAGACAATAAATTGATATTTTGAATTCCAAAAATATCAATTATATATATATATATATATATTATAATCAAAGTCTAAATAGTTACACTGCCAAATACACAGGTTCCACATCCATTTTAGGATCATAACAAAAACTAAGACATTTAACTCCAAAATTCTGGACTCTAAGCCATCACTTTAAGATAGATCACTTCAAACCTGCAAAAAAAAAACAGAATTCAAAAATTAAAAATTTACAATTCAAACATGTGAAATAAAACAAAATTCAAAAATTGTGATTAAAACAAAATTGACATACATACCAAAAGAGTTAAGTCTCATCTTCCAACATACTCTTTCCCACCAAATATAATGTAAACATATTTTCCACCAAATATAATTTAGAAATTTTAAACAATAATAAACAATAATAAAAAAAACAAATAACACATATTAGCATATATACTTTAAATAAATATTAAATAAACAATAAGAAATAATAACATACCCAACCACAGTTAAACAGAAGATAGTTACTCTCCACATTAAGCATACATGATTTAAACAAATCTCCTCAGTAGTAAAATACTTCTCTCCTCTTGTGCAATGGTCATATAATCAAATTCCATAATTCCCTTTCAAATTAAAGGACTCATAAATCTCCCTATTAAGTCATTCTTCTAAAAAACTACTTATATCTAAAAAAGTTCACAAATCTCCATTTTAAAAACCATTCTTCCAAAAAATACTTACCTCCTCTTTTTGCGGTGGAATAGATGTTCTCATATAATCTTGCATGTACATGAAGAAAATGTACATTTGTAAATCTACTTGAATTTTGTTTTTTGTGATTAGTAACCAATTTAGTTAAGAGTTTCACAATACCCTGGAAAGAAGGAATTCACTTCATTGTATGTAGAAAAAAAAAATATCTATACTATGCCATTATTGGACAAGAAAACAAGGAATGCAATCGAAAAAATTTTAGAAACTTTCCCTTTTCTGATGTGGGATAGAGTCTGTTATCAAATAATCAATTGTTCAAGTTCAAAATTAGGTCTTCTTCATTATGATCTAAGTCAACGATAAGCTTATCTAGGGGTTCTATATATTTCAAAATAATTGATCAAAGTGTTGAATAGGAAAGGCTAAACTAAAAATTTGAGAAAACAAAAATTTGATAAAAGTAAAAAACATACATTTATGAATCATCCTGAATGGACACATCCTTCCCAAATCTGGGTGCTTCCTCTGCTTCCTCCTCAATCCCAATCTCCCACCCAAGCACACTTGCAGGTACTCTCTTCTCCACATTACCCTATATAACATATTTCAAATTTGAAAATTTGAAAATTAAATTTAAATGATTATAACAAATTAAATTTAAATGATTTTAACACATTAAATGATACATGTGAACCCCCACCCTCTTCAAACTCTCCCAATGAGAATTGAGACAAGCCTCCCCAAGTAGTAGGAGATGGAATAGGGATTTGTGAACAACACAACTAAGAACTAAATCTAGGAGTTAATGTGTTCACATTTATACAAAATTATAAATGTTGTTGATCTCTTATTCAAAAGATTGGAGATTGAACAACTAAAGTGCTCATCTGTGGATATTAGAAAACACATACTTGATTCAACCCATCCAGATTTGAACTTGTGGAATCAAGTCCCCTATCTACTAGAGATTCATTTAACATATCTCCAAACTGCAATTAATGACAATAACAACTCGATTATTTCTATATATATGTAATGATATCTTAATCTAGAATTAGAAGTAAACTATCATAAAATGCGTAAAAATTTTACTAACTAGAACACATACCAATCTGTTGTTCAGGTCATCATTCTGAATGACCTTCTTCCAACCATCACGACAAAATGTTTCATACTCCTTAACATCTTCTAATGACATGGTATCTAACTCCGCATCTATTTTATAAATAAATGTGGCCCAGGAATTGGCTTCCGCTCGTTGACGGTTCATGCCAACATCAACACCATAACAAATTGCTTCCAAATTTTCCCCGATTTGATTCCTGGCCTCTTTTTCAACCTATTATGTAGCTCATAACTCTTAATGTGAAGAAAATTCCCCTGTTTGGCAAGGTACTAAAGGTTGTGGAGGCCTCGACAATGTCGCATTTTGATATGCCCATTTGCGATCATATGTTCGTCCTTTACCATTCCCATAATAATTTGATGGTAGAATAGTATAATTAGGGTGCATGTGCAAGAAAAAATATGCATAAAAGTGTCTTGCAAAATAGTGTGGAACCTCATCGTTCTACGGAAATTTCCCATATGCCGCCAAAAATATGTTCTACAGATGTCCTGCAATATCAGGGTGCTTAAAATATTGCACCTTCAACATCTTCCACTTTGGCCCATCTTTGAAGTTGAACATAGAAATTGCGTCTTATTTTGAAACTTTATTTTTTACTGCCTCCCATTTATCAGGACCCATCACCTCTAACTTTTGCTGCCTCATTAGATCGAAAAAACTGTCAGTGGTTGGCCCCATCTTTTGATATGCATCCATAAAGTTTTGCAATGAATGAAAGACAATATGCAAGATTTGTTTACTCTCCTGAGAGAGTTCCAAGACCACCAAATTATTTTCTAACCTCATTTTAACACCTGAGCATCGCTCAAGGGTCATTACTTCAGTAATCCCTTTGCAGAGAAGTTCATCACCAACATCCGAAGGATAGGTGGACGTAGGTGTGTAATCTTCTGATTCTTGATAACTCGGCCTCTTAAATCCACCTTCACCCTATGAACCAACATTAGAATCTTTGTGACAACAACTCTCTCTTTCATTGTCATCCCTTGATCTAAACTCATTCTCTACACAGACATTTGAAAGTAATTACAACATTTAACTTGACATAAATTTAAATACACAAAAATACAACAAAAATAAACAAAATCAAAGAAAAGTATTAGAAACATTCTATTGTCCTGAGGTATTCCCTACATTCTCAGGTGTAGGAGTATCAATGCACAACCTATCTAATAAGGTTACATCCATTGCACTTGCTTGAGCACATTCTGCAGTTGATCTATTCACAAAATCGTTTGAAAATCTCCTCTGATGAGATTGTTGTTGGTTACTCGGAGTCTCACTCGAAGAAGGACTTCCTCTTCTTCCTTCTTGGGAGAGCCTAGAGTGTTTGCAAGGAATGTTTGGAGAATATCATGTTGACATATCTCCTCAATATCTATCTTTTGGAAATTCATGAAAAGTTAAGCACAAGACAAGTACGAGTTAATATCTCCAACATTGACCAACAAAAATTATGAAGAAAGAAAAAAAAAAAGACAAAATTAATAGAAATGCTTTTTATGTTAGACACAATTATAATAGGGTGATCCATAACTCCACTACCCATGCCCATTTCAAATATATTATGGTTCCTTAATATTAGCACAAATAGCCTTGGTAAATCCACCAATAGTACATGGGTCAAAGTCTGGTAACAGAGTATCAATTATCTATATGGGCAATCAGATTTCATGCATCCAACATGTATGGAGCATAGTCCATGAAAATCAACAATTAACTTTATGCCATGTTTGGTTGGATGAAAGAAATCTGCTATCTACAAAGAAATGGAACTAAGTATCAATAGGTCTATATTACACTTGGAGGGAGCATTAATAGAGAAAATGTATTATATGATTGCAAGTTGTTGGAATTTTGTTTATGACGAACCTTTTATATACTAAGTGTCCGTGATTAGATGATTTGACACTGCTAAAAATTCGTTTATATGCAGTTATAAAGCATTGTTTATATTGTTACCGTACTTCTTCCAGTGACCTCATTGATACAGGGGCTGAGAATGGCCTCTGAATCATTTTGGTAGATCCATCCTGTCAGAAACCCTGTGGACAACCAGGACTTGGCCGGGTGATTCCAATGCTTGTGTAAATACAAAGGGTAATGCATCACCATATTCAACTAGTATTTTATCCAAAGGTTAATAGAAGCTCATCTTCAACTAAATGATTGTGTAAATACAAAGGGTAATAGATCATTAACAAGGGTCTTTCAAAGGGTATATACTCTTATCCAATACATATGGGTTTTACTTACTCTGATTAAGAGAGAGATAAAGAAATGGAATCAACTTCATATCTTACTCGTATGAGCTATGTGAATATTACAATATAGTTAAGAGTGTAGAGTTTCAATCTAAGGTATAGGCAACTAATCACAAGAATGATGATGCAAGTTCAAATTGCATTTCTGCTAGCTTTGTAAATGAGTCTTTGACATGAAATATTGATGTCGTTTATTAGTTTCACTATCAATGTGAAGAGACTGTTACATATTTCGGTGTATCTATTCTGGAGGTTGAGGGAATGACTACAGTGAGTATACTACCTATGCTTTACTTTTTGTTTTCTATTTGATGTGCTATATTAATGCAGATTTTCCATAACATATTACAATGTAATATGTCATAACATATATTACATTGTAATATGTTATAACATATTCCAATGTTATAACAGTGAATATACTACCTATGTTTCGGTGTATCTGTTCTCGAGGTTGAGGGAATGACTTAAGTGAATATACTGCCTATGTTTCAAAGTTTGTTTCTATTTATAATAGTTTTATAATGGATATCATTGTTTTTGGGTTTCCTAGTAGCCTTGTCACAACCCGAGAATCAAACCTTCATAAAGTTTGACTTATGGAAGTTCTTGGCAAATACAATGCACCAACAATTTTTAAATTTTAGGGATACCAGGTCATTCATGTACTAGTCTCACTTGATCCATATGTTAATCCATCAAAACTACTCACATATGGGTTATTTTAAGTCTAGGATGGTGAATGAAAAAACAACATGTTGCTCTCTCAACCATTGAGTGGCTGCCTATGGTAAGAGACCATGTCACCAGTGAAGGTTTTTTGCAGCATGTAAACTCTTTTATGTCTATATTAGACTTTATTATCCAAAATGAAGTATTCGTTATAATTATTCCTTTAGTCAAAGGGTCATTACAATTGCAAAACAACACCAAAGTGGGAGATTGGTTCCTTTTTTAACAATTTACTATGATAAGAGTCTATGGTTTTGAAGAGAAGCCATATAAAAAGTGAGTGCTAAATTTGGTTGTTCTAGAGACTGAAAAAAGTGAAATTCAGTCAGTTGCTAGATAAAAAGCCAAGCATATATTATATTAAATGTTGATCAGATGAATTTCAAGGAAAAACCAAATCTACACAAGTAGGTCACTCATGTCTGATACAGAGATGATTTATAACTTATGATACTCTAATATTACATATGTGAAAATGGATTTATAAATCGAATTCCTAAAACATTGAAATTTTTATAAAATACAAAACATTTGAAATAAAAAGTTGGACAGTTTGAAATTTTTATGAAATTTTTATAAAATACAAAACATTTGAAATGATTGTGACTTGGCCATTGGGAGCCAACCATGTGGCCAAGCCATGGGCGTGCCTATGGATTGGCCACAAGGCTGGCCCACTGCGGCCAATTCACAACCAATTTTAATAAGAGATTATCTATGCACAGAAAAGCAAGGCATTTGAATCTAAGTCTTTAACACTGGAGTGAAAGAGAGTAGATTCAACTCTTGGCCGACTACTCAGACACAAACTAACCACTTAAATGCTTACTCTATTCTTAATATTTGATTGTTAAATGTCTATATCAAATTTAAAAAACTTAATATTTGATTGTTAAATGTCTAAATCAAATTCCCATTTTTAAGTAAATCCATATTGTTTATAAATTTATTGTTTGTGTGTATAATTTGAACATATAAACAAATAATTTTTAAATTGTCTTCCTATTTTATTTTTAAATTTGTTAAAAAAATTTACATATATATGTTTTAAATATTTTCCATTGTATGTATATTTCACAAATATTCCTTTACAAATTATAAGATAGACAGTACTGTACAACAAGGAATTCCAGAATCAACAATCTGTAAAATAATATTATAACTTATGATAATCTAATATTACATATGTAAAAATGGATTTATAAATTGAATTCCTAAAGATTTGAAATTTTTATAAAATAAAAACCTTTTGAAATTAAAACTTGGACAGTTTGAAATTTTTATGAAATACAAAACATTTGAAATGACTGTGACTTGGCCGCGGGGATCCAACCATGTGGCCAAGCTATGGGCGTTCTCATGACTTGGCCATAGTGCTGGCCCCCACGGCCAAGTCATGACCAATTTTAATAATTGATTATCTATGCACAGAAAAGTAGGGAATTTGAATCTATGTCTTTAACACCGAAGTGAAAGACAATAGATTCGGCTCATGGCCGACTGCTCAGGCACATAATAATCACTTAAATATTGATCAGGTAGTGGAAGTGATAAGTATGGCTATGACTTGGCCATGGGGGCCCAACCCTGTGGCCAAGCCATTGGCGTGCCCACGAATTGGCCACAAGGATGGCCCCCCATGGCCAAGTCACAGTCCCATGGACTGTGACTTGGCAAGGGAAGAAAAAAAGTGGAGGAAAAAGAGTTGATTTACTTTGTTGGGTCAAGGAGATGGGAATCTAAATTTTATAATTTTTTTCCAATATGTGGAAGAGCAATAATACTATATGGGACATATAAGCACAAGATCATTCAAGAGTTTCTAGTTTCAATTATCCCTGTACATGGACATGGTCGAATACGACACCATCCATGTAGAGTGATAGACCCAAATTCAGGCATGCCCCTGTACATGGACAAGGCTGAATATGACCAGTCCATGTACAAGGACAAGCTTGAATTCATCCTAATCAATACCCTATGAGCTATGTGAATATTACAATATAGTTAAGAGTGTAGAGTCTGAGTCTAAGGTATAGGCCACTAATCTTTGTATGATCTCCATGGAATACTATGGCTATTATCTATACCACCCTATATCAGAGTATGGATATCGATTCCCCTTATTCATATGTTATCATTCACCGGTAAATCTCAGACAACTCCTTGGTTTTGGTATTACTAATATCTATACCATATAAGCAATATGTTCATGTTAGTTGTAATGGGATTAGTTCTTGTCTATCACCTATACCTTCCAAATTGACTCATATTATGTGCTAGATGTTACTGTGTTCACTAGAATAAAGGTCAATGGCAGTAATACTAACATAGAATTATAATTCACCACTACAGCTCGTACTTTGAATTACAACAAGAGAGCATAGAGCTATACATGGTGTGTTTCATATTAGTTGAGGTAAAGCTGTTATTATGATAGCTTACATGCTTTGATTATTATCAGTATTAGTATTGATTTTAGTTATATTACCTTTATTAAGGGAAACTATGTATATGGTGTGTACATCTTATTTAGATAAAGCACAGATAGCTATGGGTTTCAATAAGGACATAAAATGTGAAGCTTAAGCATATCATAGGTAAGAGATTGGTTAAGTTGAAAAGGAGAACATAGCCCTTACTAACATGAACACAATATAATAGGTGTGATCGTAACTATCAGATAAACAAGCAAGTGATTAGAATTATTACCATTAATAAGTATACCTTTATTGTAACCATGTATTAGTATGTAATGGTCATAGTGTAACACATAGCATTTACTAAGCTAAGGGACAGGGTCAAATATGGCCCTGTCCATGTATAGGGCCATATTCAACCTTGTAAATGTACAGGGACATGCCCAAATTTGGGCATTTCCATGTACATGAACAGGGCCGAATATGGACCTATCCATGTACAGGGACAGGCCCGAGTTCTAATTTTTAACTAAAAATTTAAATTTCCTAAAAAATCAAAATTTAAACATAATTTAAATTCTAAATTCTGTAATGGTCATAGTGTAACACATAGCCTTTACTAAGCTAAGGAACAGGGCCATATTTGGCCCTGTCCATGTATAGGGACAAATAAGGCCCTTTCAACATTCTAAACAAAAATTCTAAATTATAATTTTTAACTAAAAATTTAAATTAGCAATACTATTAGCAGAGAAGTGGAGTTTTTGTCAAAGTTGTACTTATTTTTCTCCTATTACAACAACTACTATAGACATATTTTTGTGTTTCAAGCTTTTTGTTAGGTTTGTTAAGTATTGTGATATGTACTAGGCCCTTTATGGTGATGTTTCTTTCCAGTTGTTTTAAGAGTCTAATTTTGTCCAGTTTGGGCACTATTCAGGGTAGTGGTGGCCTTGTAGCAGCCATGCTTAGCCCTTGGTCTCATTGTTTATAGTTAGAATATCTAGTCTGTGTCCTAACCTAAAGTTGAAATTCTCTTGAAGCCTCTTTTTATTTTCTGCAACTTGTATGACACATGTACGCTAGTGTCATATCTTCGCCTGCTCTACCCTACATTGGTTAAGTTAGTATCCCTTGTAAGGTAAGAGGGTTTAGAGATTTAAGAACTTAGTTGTTTGTCTATTTGCTTAGCGGTTGTATGGATTTCCTATGGAACTGAGCTTTTTTTGTTGGTTCTAGATCTACTTATCCTGTTGCTTGAGGTACTACATGGATAGGGCTCAATATAGCCCTGTCCATGTACATTGACAGGCCCGAATTCAGGCCTGCCCATAGACATGGACATGGCCATATTTGTCCCTGTCCATGTACAAGTACAGGCCCGAATTTGGGCCTATCCCTGTACATGGACAGGGCCTAATAAGGCCCTGTCAACATTCTAAACAAAATTTCTAAATTCTAATTTTTAACTAAAAATTTAAATTTCCTAAAAATTTAAAATTTAAACATAATTTAAATTCTAAATTCTGTAATGGTCATTGTGTAACACATAGCATTTACT
>SNQJ01S0206432.1:0-16372 GCA_010110895.2 Picea sitchensis | reverse complement strand
TTAAAATTTAAACATAATTTAAATTCTAAATTCTGTAATGGTCATTGTGTAACACATAACATTTACTAAGCTAAGGGACAGGGCCATATTCGGTCCTATCCATGTACAGGTACAGGCCCAAATTTGGGCCTGTCACTATACATGGACAGGGCCAAATAAGGCCCTGTCAACATTCTAAACAAAATTTCTATATTCTAATTTTTAACTAAAAATTTAAATTTCCTAAAAATTTAAAATTTAAACATAATTTAAATTCTAAATTCTGTAATGGTCATTGTGTAACACATAACATTTACTAAGCTGAGGGAGAGGGCCATATTCGGCCCTGTCCATGTACAGGTACAGGACCAAATTTGGGCCTGCCACTGTACATGGACAGGGCCGAATAAGGGTCTGTCAACATTCTAAACAAAATTTCTAAATTCTAATTTTTAACTAAAAATTTAAATTTCAAAAAAAATTAAAATTTAAACATAATTTAATTCTAAATTTTGTAATGGTCATTGTGTAACACATAACATTTACTAAGCTAGGGGACAGGGCCATATTCGACCCTGTCCATGTATAGGTACAGGCCCAAATTCGGGCATGTCACTGTACATAGACAGGGCCAAAAAAGGCCCTGTCAACAATCTAAAAATAAATTCTAAATTGTAATTTTTAACTAGAAATTAAAATTTCCTAATCTAAAGGTACCTGGACCAAATGCCCATAGCTCCAACGTCTACCCGCCCACAGCTCCAACGTCCTCCCACCCGTTGCTCCAACATCCACAAGACCGCTCGTCCGCCCGCCCGCAACAATGACTTGCAACACCAAACACCAAGCGGTATCACCAACACCAAACTGTATGAACTATCTAACAATTTGCAAAAACTATAGTAAGCGCGATGTGCGAGTAATATGTAAACCGTTTGTCGGCCGAAACATATTTCATCCGAAACATATTTCGGCTGAAACATATTTCGGCTGGAATATCTTTCGGTCGAAAAGATGTTACCGGATGAAAAATATTCGTCTGGCTAAAATTGTACATGAAAATTGAGGGTGTCGTCATGGTACCATTCGATTTGACATTCAAAGCTTCGACCAAAACATGTTTCGGCCGAAAAAATAGTACTTTCGGCTGAAAAAAATATTAGTTCATTCGAAAAAATGTCTTTCGGAATTTTGGAGACCCGGTTCTCACGAAATTGTTACCCACCTTCTTGAATTCACCCTAAAACATAAAATTGATTAGTTAATGATTATTTGCTCCCACAATTCCTCCTTCTAGAGATTTTTGTCGTCTTACATTCAAAACTTGTGAACGTCGAACCGCCAAAGTATTAATGGCATTTATAACTTTCTAAATTTCCAGTTAATAAATTCCACAGATTTTTAATAATCACCTTATCTGTAGATCAATACGAATATTGATAGACTTTGCGAATAAACACATTTCAAATCTCAAGTCATTCTACCATTTGCAATTAGAGTTTTTCATTAAGCAATTGAGACCTTACATGCTTCTCTTATCATAGTAAGGTTAATTTCATTTCTCTGAGAATTATGGTGCCACGCAAACCAGGGAAGAATAAATATGCATCAATAGATGATTCCAACCGAAACACAGATATTCTCTTGGTCACCACTTCACAAATTACAAACTCCATCAAGTCTTAGAAGTACGTCTACAATATCTTGGAACATGAGATTCTTCTCTGTCCGGACGATTCAACAAAAGGATAAGATGAGTCATTCTCAACCAAGCTCAAGTTGGTAGCTCTGTCTGAATTGCATAGGATTGTTGCTCAACCAAAGATAATAAGTTGGTAGCTCCGTCTGAACTACACATGATTGTTGCTCGACCAAATATAATACCCTACAATGACATGATAAGATGGGCTCTGGATCATGTTGACATTCAAACCATAAGCATTATCAGTTATCAGAACACCTCTATTGGCTCCTTTCATTCGTAGGACATACAAGTAATGTATAAACTATCTTCCACACCCAAATACACATATAATGCAGCATTTATTCTGGATTTTGAAAGGAGAGAATGCACTCAATATGGTAGAATTGGTCATGACATAATCAAGACCTGGTGGGGAAATCTAACCAAGTTTAAATCCGACGCTCATGGTATATATTCCACAACATACATAGATGCCCACATTTTATACATTGACATGATGCTCTGTCAACTATTTGGAAGGAAAAACCCTGCACATTTCACAGTTGAATGGGTGTCTATAATCAATGAAGTGGCCAAAGGCTATACTTTCAACTGGGAAAAAATGTTGTCAGATAACCTAGCTAAGGAGGTTTTCGAGTACAAATCATTGAAATAAAAATGGAAACATTCTCCTTTTTGCATGTCTGCCTACACCATGGATTCCATTTGCTTCATGACTCCATTTCCCCTGATGAATTGGAGCTAGACCTCGACTAGTTCCAAGCCTATACATTTCTACCACTCCAAACTATGGGAAGAAAATGCTAAAGATTTCTTTTATGAGATCTGTCACAATGTAGTGGTTCTCGTTCATGTAGCTATCTATGGTCACCCTCCGCCCAGGATTTCAGAGCACATTATGGGGAACTTAGGCACAATTGCAGATTGGTACATTGAACATAACTTCTTTTACATCAAGTTGCCCTCCCAAAATTCTTTCCTGATATGTTGGTCTGCAAAGAAGTGGCATACCAAACAGTTGTAGGAGAAATCGCCTAAGACTTGAAAGTGGCTCAAAAAAATGTATGGCCATCTTTTCCCATATAGGTTGGCATGTTTACATTGTTGGATTTTGGTCATTCAAAAGTCGAGGCTACGGCCTTGGAAGATGTCAAATTAGTTGACATTGAATTCAAAAAACATAATCCTCATATAATGCTAGAGAATCATTTCACCCAATTCAACATGAAAAGATATATACACGAAGACTCCCCTTATGACAATGTTTTTCGAGGAGGTAGATCCTATGAAGAATTCGAAAACATATTTAAAACTCTGCCTCCTGAACAACATGCTGGTTTCCTCAGCTTTCAAAACCACAGAAGGAACAACTTGCCTAATATTTTTCAAGGAGAGTCAAATCCCATTCCATCTTCACATGAAACTAGATCCACAGAACCCCAGTGAAGTAGCTCCACTGAGGACAAAAATGAAGAAGTATTTAAAAACATAGATGCATTATTTAAACATATAAAAGCATCAATGCCGAGCCTAAATGATCAACAATTATTATCTTCCCTCAAAGCCTTCATGAAATATGTTCATGCTTTCACCCCTTCATCAACAATTACTACCACTGTTACTCCCAATTTTACTAGTCCAGAAAAGTCTACTGCACTTATTTCCCCTATTCCCTCAGTAACTCCTTTATCAACCAGTTTTTAGGTTCCCAGTTCTGAAGTCATCCATATAGACAAACTCACTCCCATCTTGGCTAAAGAGATGCCCCCATCAATTTTCCTTTTCAATAAGAAAAGAAAATGTATCATCAGAAAAGAATCTCACCAGAAGGAAGGAGTGACCACCAAGAGACACAGAATAGTATATGATGGAAATGAAAAAAATGACCCTGAATTTTCCAAAGAGGTTGCAGATTCACTAGGAGCTTTTGCCACTACCAACCAATGGTCAGTGGGCAATCATTCAAATAAACTGCAAGAAAAGTCTCTCTTGGTTGAATGGTGTCAAAATGAAATGCAGAGCACAAAACAGGTTATCAAGAGAAGAATGAATTATGACATAGAACAAATCAAGTTGGCTTATAAACAACAGATGAAGCAGCTACAACAATAGACCAGAATAGCTTCACTGGAAAAGACAAACAAAGATAATACTTCATTCCAAAAACAAGCATCTGAAATTAATAAAAAGTTGGAAGCTGTCAATCAGGATCTATATCAAAAAATGGATACTATTCAGAAATACTATAAGGCAATAAATAATTCTATGAAAAGTATTTATGAGAAAGAAAACGATGCCTGTATGGCTAGATCCAAATTTCAGGAATTCATTGTATGCAGGCAGAAAGCCAATATTCCTGGTCTCGCACCTTTTTCACAATTTGAACTGATGAAAATTGAAATGGCCTTGAAAGTTTGGGAGACGAACCTACAAGAAATCAAGAAGCTTGCTAGGGAGGAAAATGAGGCTTGTCTGAATACCCTGTCTGTTGTAGAGACAAAATTGGTTGAATTCAAAGGTAATGATATCTCTGAGACACTCGAGCAAATTGACATAGAAAAGAATAAAGAAATCTCCAGAAAGAATAAGGAAAGTATACAATCTATCATCCAATAGATGAACTAGATTGAGTTTCTCAAGATCAACAAGCTGTTGGTAAAACCTAGTTTGCAACACCAAATTACAACCCAGACAGTAATGAAGATCCAGGAGAGGCTACCACTAGTACATAAGAAGGTATTTTCCTTCAAATTGAACGAGAACATTGAACCTTCAAGATTTGTCATAGAATTGATGGAAATATGTACCCAGTTCAATGAACAAATGAAAGCAAGCACATCCAGGAGCAAATAAAGGATCTTATGAAGCGTCGACATATCAAGCCATAACTCAGCAAAATCGGCGTTTTGTTTTTCAATTTGGATTGTATTCTATATTTACAACAGATATTGTGGAAAGTGTAACTACTTCTAGTTATGACTATTTTTGTATAAATACATATATCTTACATCTTTTCCAGGCTTCTTCTTACTGAATGTAAAACAAAGAACTTATCGAATAATAATACAAGAGAAGACAAATATTCTAAGTCTCCTTTAATTTGAGTTATGTGTTTTCCCTGTGTTTCCATTTCCTCTTCATGTTAGCTTCCTTTTGTACTTTTTCAAGATTGAATGATTACAATTTAGTAATACATCTACTGTGATCTTAATACATTAGAAGTTCATTCAGTTACGATTTTTATCTTTGTTCCTACTGTGAGTAAAAACATGACCTCTGATCTGTGTAAATTGTTGCATTCTTAATCATCTGTCAAATGCACATCTTCATTTTTTATACTACTGCAAATGAGTGTAATTCATACCTTGTTTTATTTTAACAGTTTTGTCAATCATTTATGCATCACTTAAAATTAAATTTACAACTCAGCTAACAAGATATTGCCTCTGTATTATATTATCATAAATTTAACTTAAAGTTACATCTTATAAGCACTATAAAAACGCACACCTCACACAAGACTCTGCCATTGAATTAGCTAGTCCACGCCATGCCAATGCAAAATAATTGGACAGTCATTAAAGCGATTAAAACCCCCTTCGCCAACCCTGCCATCTTGGCACTTTCAGATCAGAATTGGAAGCTGAAACCCCTATTATTAAGAACCCCTTACATTAAATGCTGATGAATATGGCATTTCGTGTCGCATATGCTGACAGAAATTTGATAAACCGATGAAGGAAATCAGAATCAAAGAATATATCAACTTGCCTCATGCCAAATCTCCCGAACTGCCAAATCGACAAATTTCGGGTATGCTATGGGGATCAATGGTTCCCTCTCTCTTTCAATATCAACGACTCACGGTTACTTCGGGCCTGCACACCTCTGCATTTATTCCCAATTCAACCCGACAGGGACTACACTGCCATACAACACTTGTTTTCATAGAAATTAAATCATATATAACATATAAACAATTTCTATATATACAAAATCAATTAAACATATTTCATAATATTTTATTTTTAAATATAATAAAATCAAATATATTAGATTAAATTATATATTATGTTAATTTTTACAAACTTATGATATGTTATTTTTATTATTGCTGGAATATTTTTGTTATACTTATTGATTTTGTTTCGTCTACAATGAACACATAAATTAACAATCCTAGTTACAATAAATAAAATAAACATTTAAAAAAAATATAAAAAAACAAACGTTTGGTTGAAAATAAAAAAGTAACTATGTATATAACACTTGTTACATTAAATAACGATTCTATCAAATAAATAAAAATTAAATAAAAAAATTATTTAAAAAATCAAATAAAAAAAATACTTAAAAAACAAACATGTATATAGAGCCTATTACCATGTATATAGAACCTATTACATCAAATTTTTAAACGTAAAACAATACAAATCTTAGTGAAAAAAAATACACAAAACAAATTAAAATAGAGAATGAACATTTTTTTTCATACACATAATGTGGCTCTTGACACTATAGACATTAATAACACGATCCTTTTTATTAATGTTAATAATATTAATGTAGTGATTAATTATTTTGGAAATTCATTAAATCACATTAAAAAAATTATATAATAATAATTTAGATATAAATAATTTATCTTTTATTGTTTGGATATTTTTAAAATGGTATTATTATCAATATGAAAAAGGTTGGCAAACCATGATATTTATAGAGATTTAGGAGACTACATCTTGCTTTAGAAGAAGCATACAAGTCAGAATTCCATTTTCATCCAAAGTATTTGGCACTGAATGACTAAAATGATAAATTCTTTGAAAACACTTTGGTTTTGAATTTATAAAATAAGACAGTCTTGATTAGACTAAGTACCTACTCAAACACCATGAATTTATAAAATAAGACAATCTTGATTCAACTATGTACCTACCGGAACACCATATTATCAATAGTCAAAGCTACTATAAATAGCTTCCTTGGTGAATCAAGGCCTTTCAATAACAAAAATAATTTATCAATGAAACTACTAAAATAAATTCCAATAGAAAATGAGAAATGACAGGAAACAAATAGGGACCATATCAATAAGGACCATATCACTTGAGTTTAATAATTACTAGAGCTTGATAAAATGTTGCATTTTCTTGCTATGACCCCATGTATCCTTAACAATCTTTGGAGGAGGAACTTCTTTGTTTCTTTCCTTGAAACGCATTACCATCTTCTCCGTCTTCAATCATTTTTCAAATATGTTGAGTATCTCTTTAATATTCTTTCATATTGTTTTTCCATTTTATATTTACCTTCAATTTCAAATTTTTATTGCCAACAAAGAAACTAATTTTACATTGTCTTGAATCTCCCATTTTTCTTTCCCAATAAAGAAACCAATCCTCCAAGTGATTCAAGAGTGAAATGAGAATCACCAACATATACCACCATGATGTCCAACCATCTCTTATCACAAAAATAACAATGGTTCTTGATATTTTCTCTAGAAAAATCAATAGGTATTAGAATTAAAATAGCAAGATGCTCCACTGCTAAAGATTATACAACATAGAGGAAGCTCCCAAAATATTAATGACACATCTATAGGCATATATTTGTATACCTTTGACTGAAATTCTTTCAATTTAATTCATTATATCTTTCAATATATTTTCCTTTGAATATAGAGATATTGTTCATCTATTATTCCCATCAAATATCTGGAATACCTTACCAACCATTATTTCTCATTTCATTTCATGATTCACACCCAATAAAATGCAATTTTCAAATAGAAAAGAAGAAAATACATGCCTAGATGCATATGCATTTATGAACTCATTTTCTAATCTTTTAGTACCATCAATAGTTTTATATCTTTTATCTTCACCTTCTCTAGGCATTTTTTGAGCATCATTAGAGAAAGGGAATTCTTCATGCTTTTTACCTTTAGGATAGAAAGAAGCATCATTTTGATGTGAGACAATCTCTCTTTTAAACTTTTCACAAACTAGACAATTATCTTATTGACCTACACGTCTAAGTTCTGAAGATGGAGTGACAAGTCTGGATTCAAAAGGTAAATTCATAACAACATTCCTTGTAGGAGGAGCCATGCTCCTTAGGTCAAACCTTGGAGAAGTAGATGCACTTCCTTTATAGGATCCAAGGATTCTTTGTCTTGTAAATGACCGCTCGATCTAAGTCAAGTTTATAGAGAGGATATGATGTAACCAATAAAATTGGATTCATTCATAAGATCTAAAAACCATGCAAACACACGAGAATGGAAAATTACTCATTTGTATTCCTTCTCCATCCTAACTATTACAATGGAAGTTCAACCCCTTATAACTACTATCTGAGATTTTTGAAAACAACTAATTTTAGGAAAACAACTAATTTTAGGAAATTCTTTCATCTCTCTAAAACTGACCAATAACTAAGAGCTAACTAGAGAGACACTATTTTTCAACTCGCGTTTTTAATCAAGTTCAGAAACTAAGAGATAATTGGTAATTTAAAATTTAAAAATTCTCGTAAAAACAATAAAACCCCAATTTGAGGCCTTATATGAAGGAATTTGGCCCCATAAAAGCGTCAAAACGATGTCCGATTTGGAGTATCAAATTGACATGGCAATGAACTCTTCGAGACACAACTCCCTATAAAATGTTAGCCCAAACGGATAATCGAGTCAAAATTTATGACCCTTGGAAAAATCCCTACATCATGATATGTCTTGTAGATTCATCATCTTGTATTCTTAGAGGTTGAGATCGAGTAGGTCTAGAATGAGTTTGTTCTATTTTCTTGTACTAGGTTACCCATTGGGAAGGAACATAGATATTTTACAATTCCATTTTAGTAAGGTTCTCAATTCCTTCACCACTCACAATAGTTTTGCTGCATTGAAATGCATGGAGAATAGACAAGAAAATAGTACTATAGAATTGAAAAAAACTTCAGGTCATTATAGAAATAGGTTGTGATCCATGCAGATTCCACTGAGCTGGATAGAAATATGCATAAATGAATTTATATGGGTATCTTTCAGGGATACTAGAAAATTATGATAGATTGTAAGTCCAAATAGGTCTATGAGATAAACCTTTGTTGAAAGAAACTAACCTAAGTACCTCCCTTTCTATGAAATTGACCATAGAAATTTGATATATGTTATTAACTTTGATTTTAGAAAGTTCCCATTTAGGTAGAGGATCGGTCTCTATAATCTCACTTGCTTAATATCATATTCATTTATGATAGGTATTTGATGGCCAGTTTCCAAAGAAGAGATTGGGATATTTGTCTCAACAAATCTAGTTACCTCTTTTGATATGAAATTGACCATAGACATATGATATATCTTATCAACTTTGATTTTATGAAGTTTCCATTTAGCTAGAGGATCAATCTCTATAATCTCAAAACATTTTCATTGACTATGTCTCTATGAAAAAACAAATAGAAAATTTTATGTCAATGCCATCGAATTATGATGCTCACCACAAGAAGTAGGATCAGGCAGTGTTGCATTCAGTGTTAACGAAATCAATGAAGAGATAGCTACAACTACTAGAAGGGCCCAATAGAGAAATTTCCCATCAATTTTAATGGATCAATCATGGATTTGTATGAGGGAAAATTTCAAACGAACAAAGCCTTGGGGATCCAACGAGATCGAGGTTGTGATATGCAGATTAATATATATACAATAGATTGGATAGAGTAAATTTTTTATCACCTACAAACAAACACAACATAAATCTCAATCTCTCACACACATATTTGAAATTAAGCTAAGCAATCACAAGCCTCTAACCATGTCTATTTAGAAGTTATAACTTAAAACCTATGTTTTCTTGGAACGACGAGGATTTGATCCTTACCTACTCTATTTTAACATAAATTTACATTGGAAAAGTCAAACCTATGACCAGAAACTTAGATCAAAGAACTTGAACTGAACTGGATCTATTTCTCTATTCATACTAATAAATATCAACAACATGAGCAAAAACACTCAAAAATTAAATATTGCCAATAAAATTCACGTCTTCTTTCACGATATCTCCCCTTAATTGTTGTGTTTGACCAGGTGGAACTAATATTTAGTTGAGCATTGGGAACAAGATTGAATCCTTTCCCTCACCCAAAGAAACCCATTGGATTTCCTTGGGGAATAATAATAAAAGCTTCTGGTCGAGGAATCTAAACCATGACCTGCAAGAGGCAAACTAAACAGGAAATTTCTCATAACTTGTTACAACAAAATAAACATAAAATACATAAAAAAAAAAAAAACAATAAAGGTGGAGGCCCTATCCCATGAATTCAGTAGATAAACCCTCCTGAAACCATGTCCCTGACTCAAAACAATGAAAAGCACCAATAATACAACAAAGAGATCAATGAAATTGGGAAAATATTCTAAACAAACTTCAATCTGAATAGTATCCACAATCGCAGTATTTTACAATAAAATTGGGAAAATATTATAAAGAACCTTGACCGCAATCATAGTCCTTTATCATTTAGCTTGTAAAATCTATAATCTAATGCAGAAACGTTTGCAAGGTCAAGACATTCATGTTTTCATTAATCCTTCGTAGGGTTTCAAAATCACTAAAATATTCCAATAATCGAGAAGACTTAAAGATAATGATGACCATTGGATTTAAAAAATTTACGCTGCAAGAACATGAAATATGAGCAAAGGAAGATTGGGAAATCATCAGTGAGAAATTGTTAGATCCAAATATTTGAGTAATTATTTATGTATAATCCGAGTGCTCCATGTATTTTTCAACATGTTGAATCCATGGGAATTATGTAGCCTCCCTCCTAAGGAAGGAACTGAGGCATAACTATATAAAGGGTATGATTTCTCTTGAAAATGACCTAGACATTGGGTCCTCTTTTCTAGCCAACACCATTCTGCATTTGGATTTAGGGTACATGAATTCCATGATTGTGGATATGGGGTTTTTGGTGGAGTCTCAAGCCAATGGAGAGCTCTTAGAGAGGATTTTAGAGGGTTGTTAGGGTTTCTTAGATGTAAATGGAGTTTTCTAGAAGGATTCATGTAGTTTTCACTGGGGAACAGTGTGGTGGAAAGCCACCAAGAGAGAATTATCAGGGATCATGGTTTTAGTTGAGTAAATTAGGGAGGGGTTTGTCACTTCTAAAGAATGCACATTCGTATAAAATGAAAGATAAAGATACTAATGAGGAAGAAGAATTCAAGAGAAAACATGTTACCATTGAGTTGAGGCCTCCATAGGGTTCCCACTACAAGATCATATATTTCCACTACAAGATCACATATATGAATCATTCAAGAACACTCAAATTATTTGTAAAGATAAAAACACATAAAAAAAACCCTTAAAGGATGAAATGTAAAATTCTGGAGTAGTTGACTATACTTGATATCCTCCATTGGCTTACTCTCTCCTGTATTTCTCAAATGGCGAAGTAAAGCTTACAAATTCCTAATCATTCTAGTATATAACTAAATGTAACAACTTCATTCCTCCCCATTCCACACCATTCCAATTCTAGGATAGAGGAATGTGTAACTTCCTTGTTCTTCCCCCTTCCATTCCAGTTCTAGGATAGAGGAATGTGTAACTTCCTTGTTCTTCCCCCTTCCATTCCAGTCACAATAGGATTCAAAAATTGCATGAAGTGCAATTTGTTTTTTTTTATGACTAGCGAAATCAACAATTGTTCGGTCTCATACTTGCATGACACAAGGTCGATTCTGACCGCTACCACTATAACCTCCAGGTGCCATACGTATGCCCCTTCTGCAGGAACGGGTAAGTCGGGGGGATTTAAACTCAAAACCTAATTGAACACAACACTTAATATAATGACACTTGCCAATTGAGTTTCCCCTTGGGGGCTATGAGGTGAAAAAATTTGAGTCATTGGGTGATATTGAATAAAAAGGGTGTATTTTAATCCTTTCACAGTCTACAGACAATGCAGAGAGATGATTCATCATGTGCAATTTAAAATTTAGGCCTAACAATCGAGTTTCCATGAATGTCAAAATATTTTAGTAGTATTCTGCATTGTTGCAAAATGCTAGAGTGAGTAACTGAGTGAACTTCAATGTGATGAAACAGGTGGTACATAAAAAAAACTCACATATAGATGTAAAACATGAAAACTTGAGTAGACATATGACAACTAGATAACAATGAAGGACAACTTTGAAAAATAGTTAGACAACAATGAAAGGATATTTAGAAAAAAGGAAAACCAGAATGTTCATCCTAAGTCCAGTGGTTTAGGATGACCAAGTTTTAGACACACACCCTCCCTAAAAAAATGCCTTCAACATAATATGTGTATTAAGTTATGATAATATTGAAACAAACAAGTCAACCCTTTTTAAAGATGGAAGAAGATGATAATTAAATTGGGTTTTATAATAATTGATTATTTGTTAACAAATTACATATCTTAATCTTAAATATGAAATGAAAAAATAAGTATATTTAATCTTGAATAAATACGAAATGACATAATGCATGCCTACTTGATCTTAGAAGAAAATGAAATTACTAAAAGATATTGCATGTGTTTTGTGGTTTATTCCCTAACATGGTGGTTGAGTCTTTAAGGAGATTTTTCTTTTGCAAGAATTGTTGCGATGACTAATGTTTATTTTATGGGTGGTCAAATTGGTGAAAATGTAACGACCTCCTCGTTATGACAACAACTCTGACAACAAGTGCAAATTTATTTTTTATTTTTTGTTTAAGGTGTGTGCACGCGTGTAGAAGTAACAAACACACTTGACTCTACGTCGCCACTCGACAACCAACAAGACGCAACCATGATGTTCAACACAAGAAGACTAAAGGCACACAATGAGTAACTGCAACAATATACGACCATAGGCATAAGGCGCACAAAAAAAACATTAAGACATACTGGGGGTGCATAGTAAGAACACAGAGGGAAGAATCCATGGTGTTAGGGTTACTATTTCTGCACAGGAAAGTAGCGCTTTTAGTCTTATGTCTTCTCGAAAGAAGATTAGACAGGCTCCTGGCCGACTGCTCAGGCAGAAACTAGTAACCTGACCTAGAACAAGACACAAGCAAGACGAACACAACAAGCCGTCACCGACATATCACAGTGACAGCAAGCAATAAACGCCCCTAGACATAAGGCATACAAATAGTAGCTTTAAACAGAAAACGACACCAGGCGTTAAGTACAATACAGTCACAGATGGAAGAATCCAACATTAGAGTTTACTATTTCTGCACAGAAAAGCAGGGCTTTTAGTCTTATGTCTTCTCGAAAGAAGATTAGACAGGATCCTGGCCGACTGCTCAAGCAGAAACTAATAAATCTCCGTCAGGTGTGTCACAAGAGTGGAAACCCTGCCTTTAAAGGACCCGATACTCTTGATACGGCACTGGATTCTTTACACAGAAAAATCACACCCACGGACATATATGCTAAGGCTACAAGGAGGTGTCTATACCCCGCCCGACACAACTGACCAAGCAACCAACTAAATACTATCACACACAACATAAACAAGAAGGACGACTATGTCCTCTATGGAAGGCGCACGACAAGAAGGGCTCCGACAACGAACACCCAAGTTCAACATTAATTTAAATTCAACAACTTTCCTCATTTTCTAAACTCAAAGTAATTTATTGGCCCTGAGTCGAGGTTATTGCACCCTATGTGTTATTAACAACAATAAAATTTCCAATAGCACTGTCATGAAATATTAACCATCTTTCATTAATATCACATATCCTGACCATGATTTTACAACTACAATACCTCTTATATGCTACAACCACCAAAATTATAATGACCTTACAAGATAAAGACCTTCAATTAAAGAGGAGGAGCTCACAAAGTGATGTCATCAATGATCATTACCCTTAAATATGACATAATCATTACATAGTCTAACATCATCCTTACCGTTAACCATGTTTCATTCCACTATATTATTTCGATAATTACTTTAACATTGCTAATTTATGAAGCCATGATTAATTAACAATACTACCCTCAAACCATATCACCTTTGCTAATATCACTTTAACAATTATTACAACTTTCATCAATATTACCATTAAACAATAAAACTAGGTAGCGGTAATAAGACCACTTACTTCCAGTAGAAATACAATGTCACTATTCATGAAAGGAAAAAGCGGAACCTTCCCCAACAATGGTAGAACTAGACAGTTGTAGTACAATATGTAATAACTTATGTGTGTTAGAAGACAGCTGTATTAAGGGAAGAATTATTCCAATGGAAACAACATATTTAGCAATGATGATTACATACCTATGTATTTGACAATGATTACATTTACATTGACCATGATATATATATGTATTTTAAACTATCATTTAACTTGAATGTACTAATCTTATTTAAATTATATTGACCCATCCCTCGGTTTTCAAGACTACACAACATATCTATAGCCAAGTTTGAATATCTTCCAAGGGGCAAGATGGAGCGTTGAATATCTTTCGTGATGTACCTAATACATAAAAGAATCTTCCATAAAGGATAGAGATTTAAAACCTGGAAAATCTGATATATCTAATCCTCAACACTTAAAAATATCACTTAAGTGAGACTACTAATCTTTTAATTAATTTGAGCTCTGAACCGAGTGTGAAAATAAAAGGGACCCATCCCTCTACTTTTTATATTACCATAATATTCAGCTAAAGGTAAAGAATTTACAATGCATGTTTAATACTGACGCCTGGGAACTATAATGAGAAGAACAATGAACAACTATGCAGTTACCTTATATCAACAGTATCGCATTAAATTTTGCAGGGACCCTATAGTTTAGCCATGAATGGCGATTAAACAAAAATCCCACCAGGGCACAGAAAAGGGGAAAATTATATCGAAACATATGGAACAAGGAAATTACCAAAAATAACCGGGCAGAAACGCCCCTCTTACCATCGATTCAGATATAATAAATGCAATTATGACAACGGTGAGTTAAACATATGACTGGTGGGTGCAGAAAGGGGAATTTAACATGCAGGCAGAGTTATATTAGACACATCATTATGGACGCAGAACGGATGTTATATGCAGGGAGAGATTGCCAGACGCAGAGAACATTTAAAGGGTGAGTCGCTGAGTTTAATGGATAACACGGGTTGTTCGAAGGTCCTTCTCCCAAGTCACCCACAGAGAAAGAAAAATGCCCAAACACAATTGTAAAATGAAATCAACAGTCCCAGGGATGCCAATTCGAAAACCAGAATGCTCAACCCGGAATGCAAATGCCCAATCAGAGTTCATGAATGCTCAATCACATAATGCAATGCCAGATCGAAGTTCATGAATGCCGAATTGAAAACCAGAATGCAAAATGCCGAATCAATTTCCAGGAATGCCAAATCGAATGCAGAATGATCAATATAATAATGCCCACTGTATATAATAAAAATTCCCAATAACACAAAAGAAAACCCACACAGTAAAATATTTTCCCCAAAAACATGTCACTATCATCAACAACAACAACGAATATAAAAACGAAAATTCCAGAAATCCACATTCATTAACAATTTAACCAAACAAATTTTCAGAACTACGTCGCCGTAAGCATTCCAAACGAAATTTCCGATGGAGTTTTTCAGTGTCACAATTACAAGGACGAGTTTCTAGAAACAATTTAACCTTCATCATTCAGAGAAACGAATTTGCCAGAACTAGCTTTTTCAGTAACAATTATATAAAGACAAAATTGCCAGAACAATCTCACAATGACCATTTACTGAAACGAAATTGCCGATGGAGTTTTTTAGTAACACAATACACAGTGAATTTAGCCATAGGGGAGGGAGAAGAAAAGAAAATTACAAGGCTGGAGGATTACTCAAGGCGACACAGTAAAAATTTGCAGCAACATTTAAAAACGCAACAATCCGCTGGATGTAAGCAATTAAAGAACAACCATCTAGCCCAATGATAACCGGCATCGATTGAAATTGAACATTCATTCGTCTAGGTTTCCATTACATAAACAGATCTAATCATAACCTATTGCATTCTACTCTACTAAATGATGCGCGTACCTTTTCCCTTTCAACTGTCTTGATTGATGTCCACGCCTCGGTTGATGTCCTGCACTCCTTGCCGCTCCTACTTGCCGACCGTAGCGACCTTACCGGTACCTCCCAGCCAATCGCTAGGGGTACTCTGCTTCCCCCTTAGCCCCCCGAGCCGCAAGCGGTCCACACAAGATCCAGAGATAAGACTAGCTTCTCAGCTCGCCTCCAAGGCTGAGCTACCACTCCAATACAGCTGAGAAATTCCCAACTCCTCACAAGCAAACAGTCAAGCCACAATCCGGTAGCGTAACGTTACGCTCACCGTTCATCCCCTTCTTCCTTCTTTTCCCCTTCTTTTATAGAAATTTGAGACCCACCTACTTTCCTAAATCATTATTAATTTAATTTTTAATGGCAATCCTCTAAAAATTCTCTGTCGTCCAAGTGTCATTCATCCCCCACGTTTCTCCAAAAATTAATTTCTTTTTAATAATTAAAAGACTCATTTCCCTCACCCCCCTTTAGTCGCTCATAAAATTACTCCTAGGGTTCCTAGATCCCCTCTCATGCTTTTAATAACTTTCCTAAAATGAA
>SNQJ01S0206431.1:0-11756 GCA_010110895.2 Picea sitchensis | reverse complement strand
ATATCTCAAATATCCTCTAACTGCTTCATCAAACTCAATGCAATTTCGAATTCACCTGAAATGGACCAAAAATAACAAATTAGAGAGATATTTTATTAATAAAACAATAAAAAATTAATTCTACAGACTTAGCTACAGAATCACCTGATTCTGTAGCTAGTCTAAAATAATATACAGAATCAGAATTGAAATCAAATCAAATCTTTTTAAAAGAATTAAATCCAATTATCTTCCAATGATTACTTTAAAATGAATCAAAATGATTTTATCATTCAACATTAAACAGGATCAAAATGATTCAATCGAAAACAGAGATAGGAATACTCTGTTCTTCTGTTACCACAAAATCGGGTAAATGAGTCATAATCGAACAACAATAAGATTGTTTCATATCCAACTAAAAAAACATATCGTATGTGATTGTTAAACAATAGATACAATCCGATCAAACAAAATCACTTTCCATTCGTTATAGCTATAACGATATAGCAAAAGATTCATGTCATTTAATCGGATACAAAGATAGAAAGACTGTTTCGATTATGGGTGAATGAAATCATATGTGATCACAGACAGGATCGATTAATTGTGATCACAATCATAATAGAATCGACAATGTGATAATCGGTTATTGCAAATTGGGCAAATAAACTTGATTGGTATTGAACGAAATCATTAATTTCAAACAAAACATGGTTGAGTTTAATATAGAAACAAATTGTGAATCCAGATATAGCCAATCTCGTTCTACAAATCAAATTCAAACAAAATATCCATTGCAATTACAAATCCAATTGATAACATGGTCGAGCTAACAGTACTTCAATTAATGCGAATTAACCGGCTGGGGTTTAGCATAATCGTTTAAGCAATAAAATCCATTCCATGATTTGGGCGTGTTTGTACAGAGTCACATTGGAAATGATCCGAGTTGAATTCTTGTTCTTTGAAAGTCATATGGCACAACAAACCGTAACAGTTAACCTCATCAAAATCGTTGCCAATCATAGCGTATGTGTTATAACGAAATCGAAACAAAATGTGATCATTTTCTTAATTGAATATGAGAACATTTCCTGTCTTGAATAGATACAAACAAATTCGATTGACAACAGAGCATCCATTTTAACTCAATCAAACAAATCAAATCCACACCAAGATCAATCAAATCGTTGAAAATCTAATAGAAGCTAAACTAGGAATGATTGAAAAAACGAAATTCCATCTAGTCAAAGCAAAGCTATGTATAGAATGCATGCAATGTAACAGAGCTATTCAAATGAAATGAACAGAGCTGTCTAAAACCGAAATCAAATCGTTATATAAACCTATATTATTTACAAAAATGATTGATATTAAACATGCATGTGTGACGACGAGGCTATTCAATTACTCCAGCTTGGAATTTACAACAGTCGTGGATGATTCCACGTTTTTAAACAAGATGGAGCCGGTCGTCTTTTGTTTCTTATCTGTCGCTTGTAGCTTGGCCTTTTGACTGGTTAGGGTTGCAATCTGGTACTCCAAAGATTGAATCTTTGAGTGGAGAATCAGAACATCATTATAGTATCGCTCTAACCATGCATTGCATTGATCACAGGGTGACACTGTAGGTTTAGATAGAGCATGGGAGGATTTGGGCATATGACCGAGGGTTTCACAAGGCAACTTAATGCCTGGGTAGTTAGGATCGTCTTGTAAGCAAGGGGGTAGGTTTGACACAAAGTCATATGAAGGTTTGGGACATAGACCTTGCGAATAGGGGTATTTTCTAGCCAAGAAACGCTCCACTTCTGAATCAGAGTCCTCACTTAACACGATAGGGTTTGGTTCAACATGAGGTTTTGGCTTATTTCTTTCCATTCGTGAAATCAAATGAGCATTCCTTTTCCCTTTAGCATTTGCAGTAAGGTTGGCTTTGGGTTTCTTGCTCATAGGCTTAACAGTCTCAGCGTTCTTAGTCACAGTGTAGGGTAAGTTGATAGGAGGGTCGGTCGAGGGTTTAGGAAGAAGGATATGGTAGGGTATTGGGGGTATAACCTTGACCTCACTCACCACAGTTTTGTCAACCTGGGGAGGGTTCGGATCCTCAAAACCATTCCGAGCAATGAAATTGCTCCAACAATCCCCGTGCAGACTCAAATGACAGACAACAATAAGCTTAACCATCCCATAATGAAAAAGACTACTATCAGCCTGGTTTCTTTTGTACTTCTTCGACATTTTAAACAGCCTTCGATGCAAATAATAGGGCATATTGAGTTGATATCCCATAAAAACCATAAGCAAACGCAGGTGGTGGAGGAACACCAACCCGTATCGACCCTCACAGCTAATAAAATGTTTGATTATCATTACTAAATTGTGCCAACGTTGTTTAAGCATGGTCAGGAGCATACCTTTATCATAGGAGGTGATTTTGTGTGACTGGAAGAGAAGTGTCCATGGGACTTCCTCGACTTTGCAATTCTTGGACCATCATTGTCTAGTGATAGGTAAACCCGTAGCAAGACTGATAAATTGTTCATCAATTTCAAATTGTATATCGCCAACCTTGGCTCGACAGCCATCGAAGGTCATGGAAAACTGTCGAGCCACACAAAGGTTAAAACCATCAAAACGTTCCACGAAGGTAAGCCACCCACTATCTGCCAAATCTTGGCGGGCATTGTCAAACATCAACAGGGCATGTTTGCCATTGGGTTCAACTCGCACGACTGGTGCCATGGAGTTGAATGCATGGTAAGGAAGGGTTCGAACACACAGTAACAGAGCTACCCGAACCAACAGCAATGAATCGAGCCAAAAGGGGTCAGCATTAACGCAAGCATGTGAAGGTGGTGGAGTCATTCACTGCCATGCACGATAGTTAAGGCAAAGTACAACTGTCAATTTACACATCTGTTCAAACAATCATAGCATAGCTCAAAAACCATATCGTTTGGCCAACCAAGGAATCAAATGGTGAGTGTTATGCCAACGCGCCAAATCAACTATAGTTTTAAAACCATCGACATCCAACGTAAAACCAACATCAAATGTTATCCATGCGCCATTGTATAAACGTTTAACCAATGTGCCAATTGAATTCATATATTTGACAAGCCAAAAGTCATAAAAATATTAGCATAAGGATCATATCATATATAAAAACAAAAATAAATCATAACCCCTATGCAATTCATAGAATCAATGATTAGGCAAGTATAAATCCATATGCTCAATGCCTCACAAACTTAATAAAATCAAGTTATGCAATCAATATAAAAATGTCCAATGAGCATAGTTTAAAAGTCCTCTCAGCCACATAACGATAAACACAAGGTAAGTGTAATAGAAAATATCGATAGAAAGATCATGACAGTTCAGATAGTGATCGAAATGTGACCTCGAAAGGAGAAGTTTTCACGCTTACAGTCGTGAAAACTTAATGAAGACAAATTTGCAAATGTCTCAAAAATGAAAGTGTCGTCTATTAAGAAAATGTGACGAAAAACTTGATGTTGCAAGACACAGGTGTAGGCAGCTTATAGGATCATAAAAAATTGATTTGGCTTCCAACACCTGCTCAAGTCTAAGCTCGAACAAGCGCAGTTGGTGGTTCGGGATGGTTAGATGCAAGTGAGTCAGCAAAAATATTTGATCCAACAGCTGCAAGCTAGGGTGGAAATCGTCGAAAGCAAAGTGATAGATATCGGGATTTTTCAATCCCAGGCAATGGAGATTCGGGGCAGAGTCTCTGCGGCCCAATGAAATTTACTCGGCGAGTTAGAGGAGATTCGGGACAACTACTTGATGGTAAATCAAGTTTTGGAGAATTTAAGTGCTAGAGAAAGGGAAGCTGGAGCAGCATGGGTCGCCTTCCAAGAGGTTGTGATAGCCACAAACAACAGGGTAACCATTTCAGAGCAGAGCAGAGGAAACATTCTATTAAAAGAATGGGAGCACAACATCGCGGAAGGCAAACTGCAAGCCAAAAGGGTAACCAATTCCTTAGAAGAGGCCTTTAGTTCTATAGATGGCAATCTTCTAGGAATTGATAGTGGAGGTAATGCCGAGGCATTGATTCAAATGAATATGGCAAAAATCTCACTTGATTTGAAGGAAAAAGAGGAAAGAGATTCGGTCGAGATCTCCCAAGTGACTATGGTGGACATAGTCCAAATAGACAAATGTATGATTAAACCAAGCACGCAATTATGCGCTATCGGCATCATAGACAGATAGATGGAAGACAGGCTGCCACAATTAGCCCAAGATTGTTACTCTTTTGAGGCCAACTGTCAAGAAGAACCGTCAAGGTTGATATCTCGGTTGGTTGAAAGATGTGTCACCTGTACCGAACACGCGCGAGGACAAACTTCCGGTACCAAGTGAAGATAGAGAAGAAGAAATGTAGCAATTTCTCTCCTCCATGTCATAACTGGAATTTTTGTAATGATTGAGATTCTGTCTTATTGTAAAACTGTATAAATATACCATAGAAAGAAAGGAACCAGGCTGGACCTTTTTGTGTCGATTGTAATAGAGTTTTTACATTTTGAGAGTTAATACAAAGCAAATATGAAGATTCTCAATTCCTTCACAACTGTGTTATGAGTTTGTTTTCTTGTATCTCATATTTCATTTCATTTCATATTCATAACTGATGAATGCTTCGTTATAATTTAGCACGACCACTACTATAGCGAATGAATTTTGGTTTTTTGTAATTGTTTACTGTTTTTCCTCTATACCAACTATTAGCAAGTGTAAGACCAGTCAACACTTTCAGAATTCTATATATATTTTATGCTACATCGGGTTATTTCCTTACAGTTTTCCTCTCCTGTTTATACGTGAGATTCTCCCTTGATAGGAGCCTTACGCCATAGAAAATTAAATGTTTTTCTCCCACCTCATACCTTTTATTAAGATTTACTAGAAAGAGCCTTTGATTTGCACCCCATTTTATTTCCAAAATCATAAATTCTCTTTTATACGACCAAATTGAGACAACACTTAATTTATCTCTGAAGTTTTTCTTAGTTTACTGTTCCTCCATGACTGTCCCTGAACCAACACAGCCCAATATCGAACCCGGATTATCAAATCAAATGCACATGGCCTTAAACCTTTTCGACACTATTCTTAAAATAGCTACTACCCGAGTTGAACTCGAACGTTCATGGGCAGCAATTGAATAGGATTTATCCATCCAGGAACAGTTGGAAGCTAGACAACGCCAACGTAGAAATCTCACCTAGTTTCCTTTGCCGAAGGTTGACGTTTCTCTCTTCTCCACCTTTTACCCACTTTCGGATGCCTAGACACTGTACTTCTAAGACTTAAGTATAGAATCTGGAACAACAGACCCCATGTCGATGGTATTGTGGTCTCAACACAAGGAAAGTCCATTGATCTGTGGTCAAATCAATTGCAACAATTTTCGATACAACAGACTGTGGCCAGCCAGACCTCGAGTTTGGTTGTTCCCCCTACCCAAGTGTCAGATGTACATAGTGTGCAGTAGACGGAATCTAAGTCTAGCTAGTATCCTAAGGGAAAGAAGAAACAATAGAACAAGAAGGGTAAAGGGGACAAAAAAGGATATTGACCATGCTAGCAGGGGGAAAATGGAGAAGAAGAAGTCAAAGTATCCATGTAACCTTTGCATGGAAGACCACCCGACTCATTTGTGCCCATAGCCTGCAGAAGCTCATAATGTATTGGCACATCAACAACCTATTGTGCTGAAGAACTCATTTCCACATGGGAAAAACATGGTTCAAGCTTCAACATCCTCGAGCGCGAAAGGGGGAAGTCAGGGACCCCTCATGACTACCGATAATAACCTGACCATGAACATTTACATGATGAATGTCAAGGCTAATATAGTGACTAGGGCTCGAGATTACGGAATGCTAGAATCTGTCAAAAAGGGAAAATAATCCATAAACCCACTAACTCTCCAGATTGATAAGGCAATGGGAGAAACAGTGATTCACACCCCAAAATGTGCATTTAAAAGGGATTCTCATAATCCAAACGTGAGGGCCACCCATAACTACTCTTTTGTGAAAGATTTGGCACAAACCCCTTGCAGGATGTCTCCTTTGGAAGTCCTCCAGAGTTTCCCTTCGGAGAAAAAATATTCGTTATCCACCTTGTGATCAACAGAGACTTGTAACCCGGGTGAGATATTTTTTTATCCAACTAACTTGAAACCCCATCTTCCTTACCACGTTACGTTTAAGATAATAGTGTCTTACACCATAAAATATTTTACTCAAAACATTTTCCGTTCAGTGGTTAACGAGGATGCCTCAACTTGTGTGATGTTGTTGGCATATTGGAAGGCCATTGGCCAACCCGGTTTGTCTTCGTCGCCTACGTTGCTTACAACGTTTGATGGTCGGTTGTTCAGACCACATGGAATCATTCCCTTCTTTTCCCATGAAGTTGGGAGGAAAAAATGTGTGTGTCGAAGTTGAAGTGGTCCATGCACCTCTCGACAACAACCTGTTGTTAGGGAGGAGTTGGACGTATGCGATGCATGTAGTGGTTGCTACAATTTTTTGGGTCTTCTGTTTTCCGCACGAGGGTCAGATTGTGACCATTAACCAGTTGTCCTTATCCCTTCCCAACCCTTCATCAGGGGCTTCCACGCTATCGATGATTGATAATCCACAACCCGACATTGTCAACTTAGGTGTTGGTTTGTTTCCATTGTTGATGGGAAATTTTAATTACCCGCCACCTTCTGGTGATGTCAATCTTATGTCGATTGTTCCCGACCAGCCTAGAGCTGCAATCCTACAAGTGTCATCATTTTGAATGAGTTACTTTAACAATCCATGGACTCTACTTTCCCCATCATATTTGATGGAAGGGACAGGGCATTCTGGCATGGCCATGCCCTTGTTCATAGTTGAGGTTGCATACAACATTGTCCAGCAAGATTTAGTCAACCCCTATCTGACTCCCCCACATGAGTTATATCTAGTCATCGAGCCTATTTGGGACCAAGGTTCTCTTGCCACTGAGGATCCTTTAGACCTAGTCTTTCCCTCTGAAAAGTTGATTCTCGAGGTATTGACTGGTACCGATAGACCTTGGGATGATCTACATCATATATCTTAATTCCTTCCCAAGTTAAGGAGAATAGAGGTGGGAGAATTTGTTTCGACTGTGAATGGATATGGTTCTTATCCTTTCAATCCTCTAGATATGCATGGATTTTATGCCGAGGGTAACATGGAAAGTATCTCTACAACGATTCCAATAGATATCTCCAAAACCCCTGGCATTGTGGAGAATGTTTTCGTTGGGGTAGACTACTCCCCTGAAGAGATTCAAACTTATACTAAGTTATTTAAGGAATTTCGTGACGTTTTTACCTGGTCTTATGAGGAAATTCTAGACATTGACATAAGAATTGTCAATCATTAAATCATGACTTATCCTTATTCCAAGCCGGTCTGACAGAAGCTTCATCCGGTGAATCCTCAAAAAGCGGCAACAATTAAGGCAGAAATAGAAAAACTACTCAAAGTCGATTTGATCTACCCCATACATTTGACTAAATGGGTGTCAAACCCGGTTCTAGTTAATAAGAAACATGGTACGATTCCTGTGTGCATGGACTTCCATGATTTGAATAAGGCATGTCTGAAAGATAATTTTCCCACCTTGTTCATCGATCATATTGTCGATGAATGCACTAGTTGTGAGGTGTTTTCATTCATGTGCTGGAATTACTAAGAAAATTGAGAGGGGGGGTGAATCAATTTTTACTATGCTCAAACAATTTTATGCTTATTAAAATATTATTAACCTTCTCCAAGTGATCATCAAGATTATGCAAGACATGAACAACAAAAATAACAAACATCAATCACACATATGATATACACAGAGACAAATATTTCACGAGGAAACCCATAAAGGGATAAAACCTCTTCTTCTTCGAATGATAGGCAGTCTTTTAAGTTCGGTACATCATCTTTCTTTGAGAACCAACTCAAAATGAGGCTACAACCTCTTCTTTAACAATATGTAACTTACTGAGAGCACCAACTCTCTGGTTTATCTAGCACCCACTAGAAGGAGCACCAACTCTTTGAGTGTTCCAACACCAACTGGATGGAAGCACCAACTTCCAGTCACACAAGCACCAACCTGTATAACATAGAACAATGGTTCTCCCTTGCACCACCCTACCACTGTGGTTTTTCTAGCTACAACCAGATGGAAGCTACAACTCCCTATGTTCAAGAACCCACTTGAAACTCTGAGGACAATAGTCCTCCCTAGCACCACCCTACCACCCTGAAATATAAATATTTTCTTTCTAAAATTTATTACAGTGATACAGTATTTATCAATGGCTTACCAGTCTCATCATTGTTCTGCTACACTACTTTTCTCTGATGCATCAGTTTCTTTCTACTACTCTCATCTTCTTATGCACACCTTGTTCAGCTTCTCATCAACCTTTCATGCTCTTTTCTCCCTCTTCATTCTTTTCACTGTGTCTATAATATTTCCTTCAGATCATGCGCTTCATCCCATGCTACACCCATGCATATCACATGAAAAAGCATACCAACTTCTCTATTCTACATTAGTTTATCACCCCAAGTGCTCTACGTGATCATCATTCCAACTCTTCATCTTCTCTGGCGGTTATGCTGTAACTCTTCATCACCAGTGCCCATTGTCCAAATATTCTTTAGCTTCTTTGGCAGTTATCCTAAGATTCTTTGGCTTCTCTATCAGTTACAATTCTTCGTCTTCTCTAGCAGTTACAGTCGGTTATTTTTCTGTCTTCTTTGGCATCTAATCCCCTTCCTTTACGTGACCACCGGCAATGACCATATGCCTATTCAAAAGGAGCTTCATGATCTTGGTCTAGCGAGCTCTAGCTCCCCTTTGTTTTTGATATGACATTGGGCTATGAACTTCATGTGACCACACGATTGCGGGCATATCAAACTTATGCTCTGGATCAGACGACCCAGATTCACTTCGGACAATCCAACACTTGAGGTATTCTTTAGACGATATGACAACTGAGATTACTTCGGACGATCCGACGGTCGAGAATGTATTTCGGCTCTCCAGACTTTAGATATTTAAAATCTCAAACTGACGCTTTGGATCAGACGGCCCAAATGCACCTCGGATGATCCAACGCTTGAGGTATTTTTCGGATGATTTGATGACTAAGATTTACTTCGGATGATCCGATGATCGAGAATGTATTTTGACTCTCTAGCTCTCTGAACTTCAGAGATTTCAAATCTCAAACTGAAACTCTCGAAGTGAATTCTCCAGAGCTTAACCTCCTCACATATTTAGAACCAAAACTAATGTTGTTCGTTGATCATGATATTAGATCGAAGGTTCGATTTGTATGTGATGCATCTTTTCCTTGGTTTAGATCCAATGACCCTCCAACATTGATTATAATATCCTTCCAGTTTAGAAATATCTGACGGCTAACATAAATTTGCATAGTTAAGATCTTAGATCTTTTACTGCGCTTATCCTATCCTCCCACTTAATTTGATCCGGCTGACAGGTATTCGGATAATCGAATTATCAACTATTTGGACTCTTATCCTATCCTTCCACTTAAATTGATCCAATGGTCGTGAAGACTCTTGAATAAGATCCATGATCAAGGATGATTGCGGAACAAAAACTTGCGAGTCATTTAATTCATCACCCAAGCTCCACAATTTGAAGTTGTGCGTTTGTTGGTGAGTCAACCACAATCATCGATCTTTGAAGCTATAATATATGACGGTCCTGACTAATTGCAGGATTGGAAATAGCATGACATTTAATTCTACTTTCGATCTCCTCAATCTATCCCTATCATTGATCTGGCGGTTGCACATTCGACGGTCATGACTTAATCCAACTTAATATAATCGTTTGTTAGATCAACCACAATCATCGATATTTGGGTTTATGAGATCTGACAATCTAGACCGATTGCGGGATTATAACTAGCGAGTTGTTTGATTCTAATTTCTCTCTCTACAATTCATCCCTATCGTTGATCTGGCTTGTAGAGCCGATGGTCATGATCCTCCTCCTAAACTGCTTTTATCTCTGCATATTGTTCACTCCTCCTCCTGAGCTTATGATTTTCCCATTTTCCATCATCATTGTTGTTCTTTCCATCAATGACAAGAAAACTCTTCCTGTAAAACATGCCAACAATATCCCCCTTTGGCATTGATGGAAACCTTGAAAGGCTGCACTATTCTTCTTTGACCTCCAACTATAGCATCCAAACCACACCTTTTCTCCCTTTTTGACATCAATGTCAAAGAAAAAATGCTCCCCCTGAGATTATCATATATTCAACCAACACATACTCCCCCTGATAGGATGGACTCTCTCAAGCGAGAAAAGGGTTGACACCCAACTTCTGATGGAGATATTCAAATGGTGTCTTGGCTAGGGGTTTAGTAAATATGTCTACAATTTTTTTTGTGGAAGGAATATAATTCAGCTGAACAACTCTGCTTGTAACCCACTCTTTGAGAAAATGATACTTTATTGGTATATGCTTCGTCTTTGAATGGAGAACAGGATTCTTCGAGACACTAATGGAACTGGTGTTATCATAGTGAAGTGGAATAGGATCATTATAAGTTACCTTCAAATCTACAAGAGTTTGTATCATCCATAAGATATGAGTCCAACAAGTAGCAGCAACAATGTACTCTTCCTCTGTAGTTGATAATGAAATAGATCCCTACTTCTTACTAATCCATGATACTAACGAATCACCTAAGAAGAATGCACCTCCACTGGTGCTCTTTCTCTCATCCAAATAGTTTTCCCAATCAACATATAAATATGAAGTTAATTTTAAATTCTGATTTCTAGGATACCAAAGACCATAAGTCATTGTACCCTTCAAATATTTGAATATCCTTTTGACAACTGCTATATGACTTTGTTGAGGGGCATACTGATAATGAACTACCATTCCAACAACTTGCATTATATTAGGACGAGATGTTGTGATGTACAAAATACTGCCTATCATTGATCGATATGTTCTTTGATCAACATAAGGTGAAATATCATCTTTACTGAGATTGAAACCAACCACCATAGGTGTACTAACAGGAGAGGAATATTCCATCTGAAACCTCTTTAACATCTCTTTCAAATATTATTCTTGAGAGATAAATATCCCTGCAGAACTCCGATTGATTCGTAAACCAAGAAAATATGATAGTTCTCCTATCATGGACATCTCAAACTCAGTCTGCATTGAATTAGAAAACCACTAAACTGAAGGGTCATTAGTGCATCCAAAAATAATGTCATCTACATAAACCAAAACAACTAATAAATCATCACCTTCATACTTAATGTATATATTACTGTCAACAATACCTTTCTTGAACCCTTTGTCTTGTATAAATTTGTCCAGTCTATGATACCAGGCTCGTGGCACCTGTTTTAGTCCATATAATGCCTTTTTCCAATTTACATACATAGTCAGAATTATCTGTCAGTGAAAATCCTTCAGGTTTCTCCACATATACATCTTCTAGATCTCCATTAATAAATGATGACTTAACATCCATATGATATACTTTAAAGTTCTTAGGACAAGCATAGGCAAGAAACATTCTGATGGCTTCCAATCTTGCCACTGGTGCAAAGGTTTCATCAAAATCCTGTCCTTCAACTTGTGCATACCCCTTACAGACCAATATAGCTTTATTCCTAACAATTTT
>SNQJ01S0206430.1:0-16534 GCA_010110895.2 Picea sitchensis | reverse complement strand
GGGTTGAAATAATAAATAAATTGTAAATAAAACTAAAATAAAAATGTAATTAATAGGATTACAAATTTATATGAACCTAAAGGACTTAAAATATGTGAGAAAGCATTAATAAGAGTTTTGAATAAGGTTAGAACCATATAAATTTATGAGGAGGAAAGAGAGGGGGGAGGTAATGATAGAGGAGAAAGAATTTAAAATAAAGAGAAATTCTAGAACAATCAAGGAAATGTCATTGGGGGAGGAGAATCACGAGAGATGAGAATTAGGATGCAAAGAAAGAAGTTGAAGAGAGGAGAGATAAGAAAAAGAGAGGATTATTGAAGTAAGTGATGGATAGTGAGTTTCCATGATTCGCTAAGTCTGTAGTCGTCTTCTCAATTAAAGTTGTTGGGATGTTTTTTGATTTCAAGAAATAACAACAAATCTAATGGTTTCGTTCACTCTTGTGCTAATATCTTCTTCTCTATTGGATCCTCTCCAAAACTCGACCCTTCATCACCCACCAATAGCTTCGTCCCCCCCAACGGTTATGAATCTCTCTTCTCTAAATCTTGACCCCCCCCACCATGAGTCTCCTTGAAAAAGGATTCAATTATGTGATTGTCCTTAATCATTTACCCTTCGAATAAATTCTATGCACCATCGAATCCATCACGCACCATCTTCCCACACACGATGTTGAAGAGATTCGATAAGAGTGTGGTAGACTTCTTCGTCAAACCAAGCTTCAAAAACCCAACCTTTCCAAGGATGAATTTCTTTACATTTGACGTCTTAACGAAAACCTTGATGTCCTCATTCTAAAAGTTAATAAGGGAAATGCCACAATTGTTATGAACACCATCGACTACGAATCCAAACTTATCAGCCTCCTATATTTGACCTCATACAAATCCCTCTCAAAGAATCTAATCAATACCATCACCAACCATGTCACCAAAGCCATCAAAACCTCATCCTTAGACCCCTCAACNGTTATGAACACCATCGACTACGAATCCAAACTTATCAGCCTCCTATATTTGACCTCATACAAATCCCTCTCAAAGAATCTAATCAATACCATCACCAACCATGTCACCAAAGCCATCAAAACCTCATCCTTAGACCCCTCAACTAAAAAACGCCTCCTTCCCCAAAATCCTCTAATTCCCAAGATCTATGGACAACCTAAAATACATAAGAAAGACATCCCCCTTAGACTTATAGTCAGTGCAATAGGATCCCCCACTTATGCTCTTGCTTGCTTCATGGATGAAAAACTTCAGTCCTTCATCGGTCAAACTTCCTCCTATATCAAAGATTCCTCAGATTTCATTCGAAAAACTCAAAACCTCCACCTTGATGAACATGACATCATGGTCAGTTGTGATGGCATCTTCCTTTTAAAGAGCTATTATCACAAGTTTGTTCAAAATTATGGAAAAATTTCAGCCCCCCTAACTGCTCTCCTTAAAAATAATACCTTCAGTTGGACTCCAACAGTAGACCAGTCCTTCCAATCCTTGAAGGAAGCTATGTGCACTAATCGTGTACTATCCCTACCTGATTTCACCAAGGCATTTTTTTTGAAATGTGATGCATCATGGAGAGGAATCGTGGCAGTCTTCATGCAAGATGGATGACCTTTAGCTTTCACGATTAAACCGTTGTTAGAGCGACATTTGGGCCAATCGATTTATGAAAAACAAATGATGGTTATTTTTCATGCAGTGGATCTATGGCTCCCTTATCTATTGGGAAAAGCTTACAAATTAAAAAGGACCATCAAAGCCTCAAGTACTTCCTAGAAAAACAAATTACATCCCTAGAGCAACAAAAATGGGTGACCAAGATGTTTGGATATGATTACGAGATCATTTACAAAAAGGGAAAAGAAAATGTGGTGGTTGATGATCTTTCTAGGAAATATGAAGAGGAAGTGTCCCTCTTTTCTCTCTCATTCATTGTCGTCGACTGGATTCAAGATGTTTGCCAAGAATGATTGCAAACCCCAAAATCTCCAGCCTCATCAAAAAATGCCAACAAGACCCCAAGCTACTCCAGGGTACTCTTGGAACAATGAAGAGTTTCATTATAAATGTCACTTATATTTAAGAAAATAGCCGACCCTTAAATACAAGGTGCTCTCCGAATTTCATGATTCTCCTCCTGCAGGGCATTCAGGTTTTACCAAAACTTATGAAAGGGTCAAACACACTTTCTTCTGGGATGGTATGAAATAAGATGTCCACACCTTTGTGGAAGAATGTGATATATGTCTACGCAATAAGGGTGAGACTGTCAAAACTTTTGGTGCACTCCAACCTATTATGATTCCACCTACTATTTGGACTAACATTACTATGGATTACATTGTGGGCTTACCCAAATCAGAAAATAATTCAATCATCATGGTGGTAGTGGGTCATATCTCCAAATATGCTCATTTTTGTGCTCTTCAACACTCGTTCACAACCTCTACAATGGAACAAATTTTTATGGATAATATCTTCATACTCTATGGAATGCCTCATTCTATTGTTTTTTATTAAGATCCAACTTTTACCAACAATTTCTGGCAAAAATTATTCAAGCTCTAGGGAAAATAATTGCAACTTAGTAGAACCTATCATCCCCAGATTGATGGCCAAACCAAAGTGGTCAACAAGTGTATAGAAACATATTTGAGGTGTTTTGTGTCCAACCGACAACATCAGTGGGTTCATTGGTTACTCTTAGTTGAATGGTGGTACAACACCTCTTACCGTACAACCACTCACATGACTCCCTTTGAAGCAGTCTGCAAATAGAAGCCACCATCGGTTCTCCCATATATTCCAAGAGTCTCCAAGGTTTAGGAGGTTGACCATAATCTTACAGCCTGTATAACCAGTCTCTATACTCTCAAAGAAAAGTTGGTCATGGATTATAACCGAATGAAGAAACAAGCATATCAAATTCATTCTGAACATTAATTTTCTTAAGGGAACTAAGTGTTTCTCCATATCCAACCGTACAATCAAATTTCGCTCAAATATCAATAGTGTCAAAATCTAGCCCCCAAATTTTATGGTCCTTATACTATTCTCAAATGTGTGGGGCCAATGGCCTATCAGTTAACTTTTCCCAACAACTCCAAGCTACATCATGTTTTTCATGTCTCCTGCCTAAATAAAGTGATTGGCACCAAGTTCCATTCTCAGACCAGTCTACGAAACTTGGATGAAGAAGGTTCCATTTGGTTGTAGCCACAAGTCGTATTGGACCAACGAGAGTGTTTTCTCCATCAACACACTATCCATGAAGTGTTAGTTCAATGGAAGGATACTCCAATAGAATATTCCACCTAGGAGCCGACTACTATTCTGTATAAATTTCCTCATCTTAAGCCTTGATGAAAATGATATTTTTAAGGGGGAGGATGTTAGGGACCTAACCTCCCTAACCCCTCACATAGATAGAATAATATGTTTTCCATGTAATTAAGACTCACATTGGTTAATAAGTCCTATTTAATAAATATGAACAAGTCAATGTAAGAAGACCTAATAGAAGCTTCTGCTTCTAGAAAGATATTCCTCCATAATGTTCTTTAGAAGGTATAATTAGTATAAATAAGAGTAGGAGGCATGAAAAAGTTTTGTCTTGAGAATAATTATAATAGAGCATTTCTCTGCTGGAGGTTTCCCCCTCGAAGAGGCAAGTGAACATTTATGCCATTTCAATAAAGGTATCATTTTTGTGTGTTATTCTCTACATTCTATTGTTCTATTGGTAATTTCCATTATATTCATGTTTTTGCTTAATATCGCATAACCAGGTGCATAACAAAAAAATGGGAGGAATTGTCTTGAAGGGCCCATTTTAGTGGTAGGTCCTAGTTTGGATATTTGGGGTTTGGAACCTTCCAAAGCCATTTTGAGGCATAAAATGCTATTTTATGGGGTCAAACATTTGCAAGAATATTTTTTTATCTCCTTGACATTGTTATACACACCAATACCTTTCCAATGGTGAAAACATTACCTCAATCAGAGCTCGTATCTAGAAGTTATGCCTCCTACAAGTTGACTCGCCTTATTGACCACCACGGTACCTAATGGATGCCATGTTAGCTTCCATTACTCACACATGTGGGGATATCCACATGTTTACTTTAAAGAAGATTCTACAAGGCCTAAAACCTAACACTAATTGAGGGTTGAGGATGAAAAAATCCTAACCCTAGATGGCTATTAGACTATGTTAAATATTGGACCGCTAGGAGGATAAGGGGTTCCACTCTTTAGTATTGTACTTGTTTAATAGTTGAGCAGAGCATCTAGGAGTGGAATTTGAGAGAATAAAAGAGGAGGATAAAGACTTCATAGTAGCCATTTAGGCCATAGTGTGAAAGGAAACTCCATAGTGAGTGCCTCATTTCTTTGTACCTGCATTTCATAGCTGAAGAAAAGAGATAAGAGCATAGGCCTCACCTTGTTATTGGGTCGTTTCCCATATTGGGTTTCTAAGGATACAAATTGTGTTCAATTGTGTGGATGGTGTTCATTTTCTTGTTCTTTCATTTTCATATTTCAACTATTTTCATAAATTTGAGCAATAAGCTAATGATAATAAATTTGAGATCTAAGGAAATAAACATACATAATAAAATATTTCATTATAATACAAGATTTCTTCTGACACGTTTTTCTAATGAAATATCCATAATAGTTTACAGATAAATGGATGGTTTTATTTTAATAAAATATATCTTAGTGACATATCCTCATAAATAAGACATCGATTTATTCATCCTCACTGAAAATGAAAAAGTAAAGGATATTAATGGTATAGTAGAGAAAGGGAGGAAGACCATATTCAAATGAGTTAGAGGTTTATGGGGTATCCTCACAAGATTTTAATTCATTTGCCATAAAAAAAAGTAAAATGTGATCAATTGAGTGAAGAGTAGAGGGAAGGACAGTAATTTTCTAGCAAACCAAAGCTTGATGGGAACCACTCTATTAATTTTGGTAGGGGAAAAGTGGTCGATGACATTTTTTTTTTAATAAATTTGTTTAAGGGGTACATCTTTYGATAAAGTTTTAACAATTTATTTTATTAAATGATAATTTAGTTTATTTTGTAGTTAGTTGTATAAATAATATGATTTGATAAATATATTTATTTGAAATGAAATTATTATTTCTTTATTGTTATAATGGAAATTAAAAAAAAACCTTGTAACTTGTTTGTATAAAAAATATAAAAAATGGTTAAATTATGTTTTCAAATTTTGTAATTTTAGTGATTTTTTTTATTTTATTTAATTTTTACAAAAATAAAAATATATTAAGATATATAAAATAGAACTAAAAAAGTTTATGAAAAATTTATAAAACTCATTATAGTGCAAAAATAATAATTTTAGTTTATTTATGACTTTAAAACTTTTTAAAATATTCACAACTCTGAGAATTATTATTTTTACATATAATCATCAATAAGTTGGCCAAAAGAGTGTTGTCTAGCAACATGTAGTGAAGTGATAATGCCTGTATTAATATGATTTGGAGACCTGGGTTCAAACCTGCCAAGTGGAAGACACATAGACCATATTTTGCACATGGACCATATGGACCATATTTTTCACATGTTATCCTACGCCATCATGCCCACATAACATCCATGTGTACCTATTTCACATGTGCCAGCAGATGTGGCCTCTCTTTTAAAAATGGGACGATGGGTAAATCGATCAAAGTGTTGATGGACAAATCAATAGAATCATCTATGTGCACAATGTCAAATTGTCGATGAGCAAGGTTAGGGAGGTACCAATGGAAGGTTGGCCCAAAAGTGTTAGTGGAGGACTAACCAAAATTTCTAATGAAAAAAATTAACATTGTTCCAATGGCTGATGGAAGAATTGGTCCAAACCACTGATGAACATGTATAGAAAAGTGTCAATGGCATGAATTGGTTCGAACATCAATGGACAAATTGGGGAAAACTACTAATGACATGATTTAGGAAGGGTTGATGAGGGATCGACCCAATTCACCGATGAAATCAACAAACCCAAACTGATGATGATGATGGATTGACCCAAAATCATTGATGAAAGTAATGTTATTTCACCAATGAACGATCGACCCAAAATTGTCGATGAACCAATCAAGAGATGTGCCAATGGGATGATGAGGATAGGCATGTATTTTGATAGAAATACATTGAGGGAACACATTTGTTTCCAACTAGATTATTGAAGGGAATGGTGACCTTGACCTACCTTCCTAGAGCCTATACTTTATAAAAATTAAATATCTAATCCACTACATTGATATAACATAGATTTAAATGGTTATGATAATGCATTGGGACATCTTATACCAAGGAATTGGGACATCTTATACCAAGGAATATAGAGCACATTTATTCTTGATTGTTTAAATAATAGATCATATTTTTCTTCATAGACTAACAAGGTTGTTCGATACTATGCACGATAAATGTAAAATATGTATCCAACCRATCATTTAGCCAATAAACTATTCCTTTTCTATGAAATCCAAGTAGCTCATAGGACTTCGACTCTAAGACATCTGGGTGTCTATAATAATATTCCTAGAGAGTATAACCATGGATTTGATGAAATTTAGGYTCACTAACTCTTTTTTATAATTGAAAATCCTATGGGGTCTTACTCACATGCATATATTTATGAGGCAWACATTATAAACATCATCTTTCTAGCCTAACAACATTGACATTCAAATGATAAATACTCCAACAATTAAGCTTACATGATCCAAAATCAGAGCGTAACCTTGTTGTATCAAGGAATATGAGACTCAAGGGAAATAAATAATTATTGAGTACATAAAAATTCCACACACACACATTTATTCAAATCTATAGCTAGTAATTAAAACTTCTCCACACAAATTCATGGAGTTCTCTGGATTTTGACTCTAAACAATAATTCATGGAGTTCTCTAGATTTTGACTCTAAACAATAGGAGGTCTGTAATATACTTGCAAGAGAATATAACTAGTAAGAAAATACTATGCATATAGGGAACACAAAGCATATTCTCATCCCATTCCTCATAGATTACTTCTCATAAACCATACAATTTCATAAATTCTAGAAGCATACACAGTTTACAGATGGAATAGGCATACCAATTAACTGAGTATAAAAATGAACTTATCTATTTATAAGCTATTGGCCAAGAAAACTAACTGAGGGTGAGAAATGTTCCACCCAACCATGATACCACTAGGGAAACTCAGTTTCTCAAGGAATTTAATGGATTTGAAGGACACTCTCCTTAATAGAAAGACAAATCGAAGAAACCCCTTTTACCCACCAATCCCAAGGCCTCCATGAATGTCCCAAATTCCTTCCCAGTTGGTCACACTCTCACGCAGGAGTCCCTTTACTTACTCTATAGTCCCTCGGTGCCCTCTCTTCTCAGTGGTGGTTTCTATTTCCTAGCTAACATCAAATTCATGACCCTCTTAGCCCAGGTTGGGTTCGAGTTTCTCTACCCAAATTTAGCAATCCACGACAAGATTTAGCAAGTCTAAACACTTAGTAAATGACCCAAATTTCATTTGGCAGCCCTTGACATGATTTATAGAAACCAAAACGAGTCATACTTTCCTGTAATATTTTAGCAGTAAGTCTAGTTGTGAATTTTTGTCACTTCTATTCATGTTTTCTTCCACAACTCTTGTAACTATCTCCCCCGATACCTCCATACAAATGGATGATTTTTTCTTGCTTCTGGTAGAAGGATTCACGGGTTAGTCATGGAAAATGAGGCGGGTACTATTTTTACCTCTCTTTGACATTTTCCATTTGTCCCAACCATCTCTCCATACCTCCATTATCATTTGTGGTTGGCTTCTCAATCACCAGACCCCCTTCATTAATCGATTTTTGGGAAATGGGATGAGAGGGAAAAGATTTAAATTCAAATATGAACTTTGGAGATATATCTCTTCAATGAAGGTTAAATTACTGGAAGGTAAGGTAATCCCCCAACCCCATCACTATTTTTTTCTCATGGTATCATGGCCAATACCAGTGCTCCATCCTTAAGTCAGTTGTTTTTAAAATTTTCATTAATCGAACAAAATGCATTTACATTGTTTGTAATTATCCGCTCCTGTCTTAAAATGGACAAATATCATTTTCGCGACTCATGACAACACTAATACATAGTTATAATTATAGACTGGGGAAAAATGGGGTGTTACATTCCCCTCCCCCTTAAAGGAACATTGTCCTCTGTGTTCTACCATTCACATTATTAACTTTATACAGTAAACAAAAATGGGTATGTTTCCTTCATGGCATCCTCTAGTTCCAATGTGGCCTCATCTACTCCAAAATGATTCCACTACACCTTGAACTACGTGATGGTTCAGTTCCAAAGTAGTGTCTCCATCCTATCTAGTATGTATTGAGGCTCGATCTAGAATTATCCTTCGGGTTCCACCTGGATCATAGTACAATAAATGATGTTATTAGAATCATGAACATATTTCTTAAGTAAGGATACATGGAATACGTTATGTTCTTTAACAATAGGAGGTAAGGAAATCATGTATTCCACTCGACCCATTCTCTCTAGTATTTTGAATGGTCCACGTTAGTAGGGTGATAACTTAACATATATTCCTGTTATTAGAGAAGTTCTCTTGGTCTTAAACCTGATATAGAGATGTTCTCCCACTTTGCAATACCTATGAGTTCAACTTCTGTCCGAATATCTTTTTTGTCTATCCAGTGCCACTTTCTAGTTTTTCTTGATCTTGGCCACTTCCCCTTCCATTTGTTTTATCATATCTGGTCCAGGTGTAATGTTCCACTGAATTATCCCAATTTACTACGATATTACTTTTTATTCCATATAAGGCCTCAAAGGGACCCATCTTCAGTGACTCTTGGTAGCCCTTATTATAAGGAAACTCCACCGGTGGTAGCTAATCTTCCCACTTCTTATGCTAGTGCATAACATACATTCCTAACATGTATTCCAACACTTTTTTACTCTCTCTAGTTTTCCATCTATCTAAGTATGGTAGGAAGTGATGAGAGACAACTGTGTCCAAAATATTTCAAATAAACCCTTCCAAAATTTTGAAGTAACTTTTACATCTCAATCTGATATGATTTTCTTGGGCATGCCATGTAACTTGTAAAAATATTTAATGAAAATACTTGCAATATCAATTTATTTGTAGGTGTATTTCGTTGGAATGAAGTGAATTTCCTTACTCAAGTTATCCACCACTACCATGATTGCATCGCATTGCTTGGATGTCCTTAGAAATCTAGTGATGAAGTCCACATATATGACTTCCCACTTCCATTTTGGAATCGGTAATGGATGCAACAACCTGGATTGATGGCTATGATCAACCTTAACTTTTTGGCATTCAAGGCATTTGACAATGTACTCTACAATTTCTTTCTTCATCCTAGGCCAATAGTATATCTTTATTACAACTGTTATCATTTTMTGATAAACTTGGTGACCTACATAAGGCCTCTTGTGGAACTCATTTATTATGATATTCTTCAATTCGATAGAATTTGGTATGTACAACCTTTTTTTATATATCAACAACCCATCCTCTGTCATATGATMTCCACCATGCTTCTTCCTTCTTGTCGTTTTCTCTAAACCTTACTTTATTGACTTGAAGTGTCTATCACCTTGTAGGGAATTTTTGATCATGTGCTTTATATCTGACTCACATACACTATCTACTTCCTGATGTATTGTYTTCATACTCCGGCTAAGTGCATCAACCAYTCGATTTTGTTTTCCTTTAATAYGTAGATTTTGAATTCAAATTCACTAATGAGAGCCATCCATCTATCTTGTCTAGGATTTAAATAGGGATGATCAAAGAAGTATTTCATCCCACTATGATTTGTCATTAATAAAAACCTTCTTCCAATAAAGTAGTGTCTTCACATATTCAAGGAATGCACAGTATCTGTAATCTCCAAATCATGTGAAACATAGTGTTTCTCCTACTCTTTTAGTTTCCTAGATTCATAACTCATTACAATTCCTTATGTGTTATGACCCAAGGGGGGCATATACGGGGTTAAATGTATATGATATGACCCCAAGGGGGGGAATATGTGTGGATAAATGTACATGCAATGTTTAAATATATATGTAATAAGGTCAACCTAATAGTAAAGGGGCCTTGTCTGTAGTTTGTGAATATGTATATATAGATATTAGGTATTCATTATTGAGGACATGTGAATTGTAATGTATGAATGTATTTGGGTATTTGGAGGAGTTTCTCTTATTATTTAAGGTGTTATTGTGTAATTTGTTTATGAAAATGAATGGATATCCCAATACCAACATTTTTTAATCTTGTTGAGCTAAGGAAAGATAGTCGAGATTGTTACCCTATGTTTATAGTCTTTTGAAAACATATCAATTAATATTCATGAAATATTTTCTTGAGATCAATGTTGTCTTTTATATTATGTTATGATAAAGAAACAAAAATATTTATATCAGAAAATATTAACAGTTTTGAAAAAATAAAATATGAAATAATATCACACATATAATCCAAAATGAGACTTCAAAACCATCAAGTGATTTTATGTATTCAGTTATGGAATAAATACAAAAACATACTTTCATACCTAGAATCTGTAAGGACCAGAAAAATACTTAGAATTCAAAAGTTACATCATCACATAGGTGGTTGGTGTCTTCTAAGTAAAACCAAGATTGAAAATTAACCAGATCAACAAGCCACAATTTTCCATTGTCTTGAGTCTGCATAAAATTCCTAATTAGCATTGAAAATCAATTTAGAAATCCAATAAGAATTTATAGACAATCAGAAATAGATGATCAAACTTATAAAGCATGTCAATAATCAATGCTTCTTGGTCCTCCTTATTGCCACCTTTAGTAAGACCCTGGTATCAACAAGAATTTCTTAGCTTTTAAGTATTTCAGAAATGAATGAAGAAGTAATGTAATCCCACTCTAGAGAAAGAGTTAACCTTACCACAGTTTTTTCCTTTATCTCTCTCCTCTTTGTTTGGACCTTCAATTCTCCTTTTATTCTCCAAAAGTAGTTTTGAGTAGTCTCAGCTAGTTTTAGTTAAGTTACTTAAATAACTTTTAGTTAAATAGGGACAAATCATAATAAAGTATTAATAAATAATGATAAGGGTATAATAAATATTAACTAATAGGTGGGGACCCCTAACAACTCTTTTGTTTAATTTTGAAAATATCCACTTGTTCCTCGATCAATAAAAATGCATCAATATCATCAAAACAATAAATGAACATATATTCCAATCATATCTCATTAAATATTTCAAAACACACTTGTGACTCCCAAATATCAAGTATATATGCTCATACATGCCCAAAATTGAAAAAGTAAAAAAGTTGTCAAAACTATGCTACTGCTCAATGTAACATCCCCACTATAATCCTCAGTTTAATTAATGCTTAGCGTAGATATAATATGTGGCTATGGCCAAGCGATGTAATATGAAAATTTTATTTCTATGTTTTAATAAGAAAATGTAATGCCAACTGCTAAGGGGACATGAATAAGAGATGGGGGATGAATTAATCCACAAGAGATGGGAGAGTCTAGGATAATGGCCAAAATGGGTTCAAGAGGGAATTACCCATGCATATTAATTCAACCCATTTTCCTGAATTTTCTATTAGTATATGAGCCTTCTAAATTTCTGATTGAGTGTTCCCAAAATCAATCATTGAATAAATGTAAGAGGGTGGGTGTGAGTGGTCACATCCCAAAGTTATTAGGCACATGGGGGTTGAGTACAAATAGCTTGGGGAAGAGTGTGAGTCAATAATGGCAAGACAAAGGGAGGAAATTTGTATGGGTTGGGAGAGCACTTGGAGGGAGTCAAGTTTTGTGCATGAGCAAAAAGTAGAGAGCAATAAATGGAGCTTGGAGCTGGTGCATCCATGGAGGGAGAATTCTAGATCATATTGGAGAGTATTTGGAGCTGGAAACTGAAGAATGAGGTTGTTAGGATTGAAGAGTGAAATCTCAGGTGAGTTGCACTGTAACAACAAGTGTTTGTTGTTGGTTGTTGGTAGTTTTCCTAGCAACAAGATCCCTTGAGTTCCTAGCTAAGAGATTCTTGGTTACCTGTTCTAGAGAGACCCTGATAAATGAATGGGATGCCAGAGGGACTGATATTAGTGAAGGGGTACATTCCTTGGGTTGGGAAGGTCAAAAGGAAGAGAGCTAGTSGAAAATYAGGATAGGTGTAGGAAGATATCAATGGGTTGTGAGTTTATGAGTTGTGAGTGGACACTGAGAGACCACCCTCTTTTGTGGATTACTAGCCTTAGCTCGAGGGTGACAGACTATTGAGATTTGGAACAATTGGTATACGGTTTTGTGGAACATCCATCCCAAGCAACTGGTTGCACAACCATTGTTAAAAGATAAGTGTTTATCTATTTTTTGTCTTGTATTTATGAGTTAAATTGTTGTGCATGATCTCTGTAGATAATAATGGTTTATATGATGTTGTAATCAAATATTTATTGCATTCATGTGTGTATTTAACATGTTGTAGATGCATCTATTTTATGGTTATAGAAAATAGCTAAATCTAGTTGAAATTTCGTAGATGAAAGCTACATGAAATCAGTTAGCTATAAAAGAATTAAAATAATTAGAAGAAATTTTGTTTTTACGAGTATTCGACACTGTAATGTCCCTTGGTTGGGATGGGGGATGTTACAATCAAAATGAATAAATTATGTATGTTGTCCAAAACAATTGTTTTCCAAAACAACGGTTGTCCAAAATATGAGTGACTGTCCAACAATGAAGCCAAAATAAATCACATCATAAAATCAGAAATCATATATTTGTTCTAAAGTTGTTTTCCTCTGTTCACTTTTCTTTGACTCTGTTACCTTTGGTATCTATGAATTTTTTTTAATAGACATTTTACCTTTAACTTTTGATGCTTCTGGGTGCATTTATTCAAAATGGGCGTGTCCAGCCTCATTTCCAGGGTGTTGTGAATGTGAAGTGATTGAGTGTGAGGATGCTTGAGATTGGTTGGAGTCAATAGAATGGACATGTCATTTTCCTTCGCTAGACTCTATTTCTTGGGCTTTGCAATTTTTTGGTAATGTAGGTGAAGCAATAGAAACAACGGGTTGAGCAAGTTGCTTAGGAGGATGTGGTGGTAATGGTAATGGTAAAGAAATTGTTAGCCATCCTTTAACACGAGGGGAAGGAGGAGGTATGATATCAATCCATCCATCATCGAATGGGATATCAGGTGGTAAAGACACATGTGGCTCAACTGGTATGATAGAGATTCCAGGGTGAGAGTGCAACGATGGCTATCCTTGTGGAGGAGGAGGTTGGAAGGCTCTTTGCCCAACTATGTTTAAGAAAAAGTCTGTAAGAGTTCATTAAACTCTTCTGAATCGACATCAAAATGAATTGAAAATCGAATTATTTTGTTTCCCCCTTTCCAAAAATCATTTGACCTTCTTCCCCTACCTCTGTTTTCTCTGCCTTGGATGCCTCTATTGAAAAATCTCATCTATAAAGTATAAGGCTAAGTTAGAGTATGCATACAATAGCAACTGAAATATCAAATACAATTTTCATTAACACAATTTTAGAATAGCTCTGACTTGATCAACAAATAACACAGATACAACCAGGGATAAAAGGGAAAAGATAACTCTCAAGAAAAACTTTCATATATGCTTTGAAAAACTTCACTACTTCATAAAACTGGTTATTATTAAAAACATGGGAATTTCAATGTAATTGGGAATGCGAGGGGCTTTGTAATATATGGAAAGTGAAATAAATGACAAGGAGTGTAATGTCACATTTTTTAAAATAATAACACATCCATCATCAACCTTGTTCCAAAATCCAAATGCCTACCCATAATCATCTCGTATATGCTCTATCAAACATTTATACTAACATATCCACTTTTCAAAGGAATTGCTTATGTATCAAGGGGAATAAATATTATTAAAATGAAAATGGAATTTGGGAGATGGGAATAATTCATGTAAAATGAGAGTATGAGGGAAAAAACCCCCAAAAAACAATCAATATCTCTTCAAATTGTGCCTTTGGTCATAATTTTATTGATCTGAATTTACCTCTACTATCAAATATTGATATCAAACTGATAACGAAAACACTTCTTATTTCATACAACAGGGGGAAAAGGTGAAATTTTAAAGTGATACATGTACTTGGGATTTAAGGAATAACGAAAGGAAAGTGGAGGTATGAAGGATTTTGGTCCTGTATGCAGAAATATAAGCATAACAAATCACAAAATAATCTGGGTTATATTTCCTTTTAATTTGAATCTTCATGCTCATAATTAATAACAAAATCTGTTTGTACATGAAATCTAACAATCATCACTTTTTCATACTAGACCAATATCCAACAACCAAAATACTTCTTAGACCTTAGAGTATAAAGCAACAACAATTGCACTGTCAATGGAGATAGAACCCATGACATGATATTTTTCAAGTCATTATTGCAATGTGTGGTCAAGAAGAACCAGAGAAATTTTTTAAGACCTTGGTTTGAAACCCTTCAAAGAAAAATATATATAGAGGAAAACCCACGAGTTCCTTTCCCTCTTTATATCTAGAATCTTAAATGTCCAAGACTTTAAAAATGAGGCTGCGAATATTTATGAACAAGAGAAGGGAAGAAGTTAAACATAGCCAAAACAATCCATACTCGATGAACTCACAGAGTTTGTTCCTGGTAATAATAGTCTAGGGTAAATACCAGAGAGATAAAACAAGGGTATTTATTTTGAAAAAAAATGACGAGCTCGAGAAGACAAAAAGAACAAGCACACTCATAACCAGTCAAGTAGAGATATTCCAAAACCATTTGATGCAAAAAGGAAGGAACATTTGATTTATACAATCTAGAACAACATACCTTCTTTGGCACTTAAATCCTTATGAAAAACAAGTCTCCAACTAACACCACCGCTATAGTCGAACTTGGAACAGGAGCGTCACTTACCAGTGTAAAAACCAAAATGAAATGCCAAAAACCAAAAGAAAGGTGCTATACCTCGATGCATGAATGTCTGCGTCCCATGCATTCAATGCATGGGGAGTCACACTCCCCAAAACATTAACTTTCCAATCCAACTCAAATTCCACTATTTACATTAACCAATGACAATTTTGAAACATTTCCAAGTATGCAAACACTCACATGCCATATTATGTTTTCAACTATCACATAACACTGCCAACACAAATGACGGCCCAACTTTGCATCAAACTCAAAAGATTATTAAAACCACATTCATTGTAAACAAACCAAGTGATAGGTATATACATATCAAACTACATGACCAAAGAAAGATTCAAGTGATGGTAAGTATCATAGGATAACAATGTTGGTCTCATATATTATACCATATGCACTATGTTAAAAGTAAATTTCAACCTTTTAACTTCAACACACCATTCTACTTTATACAGAACCATAAAATATCATATAAATGTGATGGAATTTAAATTTATATAACATATTTTCATATATGGTGGAGCAATAACTATACCATGCGCAATTTGCATAATGAACTTGCCTTCTTATGAAACTAAAAATCAACCCTTATGATAAAACATTGTTGACACCAATAGTTATGAGCAAGATAACCTTTTAAAACTTCATAATCATCTTGTGTAAACCTTAAATAAAATTTATGAGTGTAATATGAATGAGATAAAATCTATTGTGTTTTGGAAAAAAATAACCTTTTTTAGTGCAAGAAACTCATAATCAAACCAAAACATTATTACTGAACAATATAGATGAGGCAATTTCAGTAGAGTGGCAGTATTCGATCCCGGGGTAATTGAAATTAAACATCATTTCTTTCTCCCTAGGGGGTCACACCTATAGTTAAATATTTAATATATCATAGATAGTAAAACGTTTTTAAAATTATGCCTTTCCTAGTGGCTAGTTGCGAGTTTACGAGTCAACAAAACTTATCTCTCTTATCTATATTGGAGTTGTGCTCCATGCTCACATTTATGTACATGGTGTTTACTTCTGTTTTATTTTGATATTTTAAGCATTTGGTACACAACATTTTGTATCAAAGCATCAATCCTAGGGTTTTTCTTCTTCAAGCAAATCATCTTAGGATTTTCCCTATAATTGTTTTCTCGGATGCTTTATATATCTAAACTTGGAACTTATTTAAAATACATATCAAGGTATCCATGGTAAAATTTTCATATTATGGGTCATTATACTTTCTGAGATATACCTTGTAGAAGAGAGGGTTTTTGACTAGTCCTATAATTACTCTGAAACAAGTGTTCCAGGTAAAATCATAATATATTATTTAGAGAAGATCCAAATTCAGTCAGATGAGCTAAATTTGAAAGAGGGCATTCCATAGTATTTTTGGTATAATTTTCAAAATTAGGTATTAAATATTAATTGGACA
>SNQJ01S0206428.1:0-14933 GCA_010110895.2 Picea sitchensis | reverse complement strand
CCACTATTATCACTATGGGCCCTCTGGGGCCCCCCACTACCTCTCTAGCTACCTTACAGTGCAAGGAGGCTGAACTCGTGGGGGAAGTGGAGCGGTGGGCTCTTTCTTCTTCCTTCTGCCCCCAGCTACAATAGTGGTGCTAGTGAGTGGGGGTAAGGGTGGTGTGGTTGGAGTAAGGATCGAAATATGCATCGAGATTCCTTCGGTTTGGGGAGGGAGGGATGGTTGAGGGACCATCGCAGGTGGATGTAGATACCATACAGGGATTTCCAGCACCATATTGGGAATATTAAGTGTTTCGGCTACCTGGAAATATTGTACGCCTGGTGGGGGGTAAAAGAAAGGGATTTGAGTAATGGCTTGGGGGACTATCTCCCAAACCGGAATGTGGCCTTGGGGAAGGGTGAAATCGAAAATAGGTGGAGCTGAAGAGTTCTTAGGGGGTTCCTGAGGGAGGAGTTCTGTGACTAATGGGATGTCAGATAATAAAGAAGCCTCTGTGGGAGGAAGGGTATTTCCAGTTTTAGTTCCATTGGATGAGATGACACAGACTTATGTTGAGGGATGGATGAGCAGTGGTGCTCCATGGTATCTCCCTAGAAAGGATGGGTCTTTGAAAATTTTGGGACCCATCTCAATGAGTGGGGAGGCATCAGGATTAGTGTGGACAAAGGGTAAGATGTTATCGATGTTGGAGGAAGGGTTGGGCTCATAATATGATACTTGGTCGATGGTGACGATCTTCCCATTTTGGGGGAACATCATTGTGCGAAACACAGAAGAGACCATAGCCTTCATAGCGTACATGTAGCTATGCCCGAAGAAGATGTTGTAATCAAGTGGAGCATTGATAACCTCAATGTCAATGAGGATGGTTTTCCCCCCGAGTTCAATGGGGACGTTTTGAAAAAACCCTTCAGGAGATGATGGTCATCCATCATAAGATATCAAAGTGATGGCGGATGGTATGAGCTCGGGGGAACCAAGTTTCTACCATACTATTTTGGACATGATTCATATCAATGCACCTTCATCAATGATGCAGTGATGAACTGTGATATTCTGTATTTTAACCGATACTTGGAAAGCTACCAGAGCAGGGAGATGGGGTTCCCCACTATCGATATCAAATGTGATGAGTCTGGTATCAGCAGGGTCGACTGCCCCTAGGGCAGAAAGTAATGACTTTCGTTGAGTGGGACAGGTTTGGAGGACTTCCAAGACTAACATGGCAACGGGGGATTGTGCCAAGTCATCGACCAAACTGTAATTGTGTGCTACTCTAGCCTGAGGGTTGTTGACATTCTGTCATAAGGGGATATGAGGAATGCGAAGGGGGATCTCATTGTTAGGGCATGGAATCATTAGAGGGGTTCTCGTTGTAACAAGAACTACATCCGATGTGGTGGGAGTATATTCAGGGGGCATGTTGTATTGACGACTACGCATTTGGAGAAGAACTTCCTCCTCGCTAGTGAGGAGGATAGTGCGATCTACAGGAGTTCCAAGGTTTGGATATTGTCTCATATGTGGTGGGGTAGGATTCATATCATGTTGGGTGTTCATCACCCCTTGTTGTGGAATGGCGTTTTTCATCACGGCTGGGGGTGGTTGTTGCATATATTGTTGAGGGGCCTGCGGAGGGGCGGGCAGTGCTGGGGGACATGTTCCATTTTTGGATTCTTTCATCTGTTTAAAGTCAACTATTTGAGGGAAATGGTGAGTATAATGGCCATACTCACCGCAAAGGGCACAAGGGAAATTTGTCTGAAAAGTTTTGTTATTTTTCCCTTGGCGTTTTTTATTATTTCCCCCTTGGGGGTTCTGGTTCCCCTGATTCTAGTTTCCCCCAGCAGGTTGGTTATGTTGGGGGTGATTCCCTCCTAGTCCTGGACTATTATTGTTTCAGTTTTTTCCTTTATTTTTGGAATTATTTGATTGATGGGTCGGATTTTCCGTATTAAGTTGTTCAAAATTTTGGTATTGTTGAATGGGAGACGACTGAACAAAATTAACCCCAGTGTGTGGGTGTCCTTGTGGGGGAGCCATGGGATATGGAGGGCCAGGAAATGGAAAGTACAGATTATTTTGGGGCAATGATCCATAGGGTACGTAGGAATGCGTAGCTCTTTCACTAGTTCTTAGAGTGTAAGCGGAGGTAGAGGGGGTACCAGAACTTGGTTGGGCAGCTAGGTGCATTGTGGGTGTCGGTGGGGGTCCACTTATGGGTGGAGGAAGGGAAACAAGGTATGGTTGTTGATAAGGGGGAGGAGGGTAATAGGGCGGCCCTCCATACACTGATGGATGTTGCATTGCATCGTACATAGGTGGAGGTTGGATGTATGGGTTGTGGTGTGTTTTGGTACCAATTAATCCATCCGCTGAGTGAGACATCCCAGGTTTGTCCTGGCCGAATGGCATGGGTCTCGGGGCGTCAGGTAGTACCGTATATAAGTATCCTAAATGAGAATAAATGAGTTCGAACTGTTGATCCTTGTTGATGGCTTATTCTTAAGACTAGGGGAAGGTGGTGGCCACATCCTTGGCAAGGAGGGAAACAAGTGATTTGAGAAACCAATTGAGGCATTGTTTCTTGGTGTCTTCATCTTTGCATAGACTACGTCGCTAATGCCATTCGTGAATGTGGTCTACGATGTGTGTTGTTGAGTTCTGTTTAAAATCTGATAGCAGTTCAAGACCATTGCCATGATGGATTGGTATTTGAAAGAAGGTCAAAAATGCTTTGTCCAAAGTTTCAAAGGTCATGTGGGACCCAGATTTTTATTCTACATACCACTTGGTTGATGGGCAAGTGAGCATGCATTGAAATAACCTGAATTAGATGAAATCATCCATGATGTTGTTTGAAGATCACCATAAGTGGAAGGTCATGATATGGTTGGTCAGGTTGTCTCCCGCTTTTCCTTCAAACTTGGGGATGTCTGAAGGTAGTTTGGTAGGCATTGTAGGCCATGTGGGGTCATGCAATATAGGATCATTGGTGAGCTTAGTCAGATCTAGTATGTTGAGGGAAGCCAATTATGGCATCTAGGGTGGTGGTGGAGGATTAGTTCTAGCCATGGTGTGAGCATTTTGTGTACCTGACCTGTGAGGGGGGCTAGGTGGGGTTGTACTTCCCCCTTGGGAAGAAGTTTGTCCCCTGCTTTTGTGTAAAGGAGAGAGAGTGGATGGATAACCTTGGGAAGTGGAACCAATCAAAGTTGATCCCAAGATAGTAGCACTTACAGGGGTGTGAGAAGGTGGATTCGATGAGTTGGCAAGACTAGGAACCCCCCCTAGAATAGGAGGGATATTCAACAATCATCTAGAACAATGGGGATTTTGTGGGTCCCCTATGATGTCCTACTAGCAAAGTGGATCTGTGCAAATGGTGATGAGAGCAATAAATGAACAAGAGTCTTTGTAATAACTTGGACCTTCACAATATAACTCACAATCACATGTAATCACAAGAGCATCATACATAAATCAATTGAGAAAGAAGCGTACATGTGGGTAGGTAGATTTTTTCTGCGTGGGAGAAAACAAATGCTTGTGTCCTAAGAGACGAAATGTCCTTCCTCTCAAATAGCACTGGACCTTCCAATGGCACTCAGCAGTGGGGTCTGAAGCCATTGGAAGAGGAAAGTCTAGTGAAGGATGAAATAATCAGTTATAATGAGGGGTAGAGGGGGCATATCTCGATAGAGCTGGCGATATTTTCCAATAGCCACACCAAATCTGATCTAGGTGCAATTGCAGCCCACGATTGCCACCTGGGTAGATGTCCTAAAATTTGGTCACTAGGTACCTCGGTCAAAGTGTGACATTTAGATCTTTGGCCTCAGAAATGGGTCATGGGTTAGATCCCATCCAAGAGGTGGGTGCCTCAAGGGGGGACACACAAAACAACTGGACCTCGGCCTTCGACCCTTCACAGGTATCTCTATGCCTTATGGTGTTAGGAACACTTGACTTGGAGGATGTAAAGTTCCCTATTTGACAACTTCTATTGTTTGAAGATGTGAGAACCAGATAACGGGGAGTTATTTGGATGTCTATCCCCGAAATCCTACCTAGACTAAAAAAAACTATTTTGTCTCCTCCTGTGGAGGGAAACTTAGTGAGATTTTAGAAAAAAATTAGATGTGGTTGTTTGAGAGATTATGAGTGTGAACTAATCTCGTTGAAATTAAGTGGGAGTGGATAGTCTCATCAAGAAAAGGGGTGGGGTGTTTCAGAATCCCTTTGAAAGAAACCTACTTCAACCTCCATGATTCTAGATGAAACTATGTGAGTGAGTAGTGACTTTGTGTGTGAATAAGTGAAAGTGTGCCAAATTTTTAATAAGTTAGGTGTCACCTTGCTGCATGTGGACTTCGTGTGGTCCTTACAAGTCTTTATTACCTAATTTACTAAATGCCATTGGTACAACCTTGCAAAATTTTAAAGTCCCTAGAGAACTAGCAAGTGGACATATGGGTCCTTACCAGTCCTTTAACTCCCTAGTGTGATTTAATCTAAGAAAGCTTCAAAAACTATCCTAGATTGTGGACATGTGGGCATGTATGGGCCCTTTACAAAACCTTTAAACTTCCCTAGTGATGTACTCTAAGAAAGTAGATTCAAAACTATCCTATCTTTGTAGCATGTGGGCATGTATGGGCCCTTACAAATTTAAGATGTGTTTGAAAAATAAACTAAGAGGAGTCCCAAGGGGGTTGTTGTCCTCTCCTAAATATTTTGTCTTTAAGGGAGATGAAATCTTCCTTCAATCATTTTTCTTATTCTCAAGATCGTTCTATGGTGTGAGAGAAGATCATACTCTATGATTGAAGTTCAATTTCTGGTCCCAATGTAAGTGGTCATATATGTGATATAGAATGATTCCAACTTAACTTTAATCAAAGGAATCCATCCATGTGGAAAAAATTAAACCAAAAAGAGGATAAATATGAATTTTAACCCCCTAAGTGCCTATGTTTTGACTAACCCTTCATGTGGAGAGGGTATCTAAGTGTGGTGCATATTACAATTTGCATAGAATCAAGCTTAAGAAGGCTATGGGCCTTCAATAGATCAAAAAAACCCTTACAATGTGAATTTCTGGACAGATGCTCGGGTCACAGAGTAGATAGAGGATAATGTGTCGCCAATGTGCAAATCAAAAATGACCTTTTGGCACAGGTGCACAAAATGCACTGGGAAACACAATTATTTTGCGCACATTCTCAGAAGACGCGCTTGTGGTTTAAAAAACCCGTGCACTTTCTGTTACACGGTCGGGAAGAAAATTTTGGATGAAATTCTCTCAACTCAGCTCCGAATTTAGCATTTTGCAGGTAGGCTTGGGCCGATTATGGTTCCTACAAGTTAAATAAACCAAAAAGAAGTGCTTAAACAACCCAAATGGGGAGGAAATTGATACCTATCCCTAGTGGAGTCGTCAATCTGTTGTATCCTTTTCGTCACCTAAATGAGCAAAAGAGGGACACTTACAAGTCCAGATGGGTTAGCTAGATAGGACAGAAATGAGTGCAGGAGTTAGAAACATCAAGCACAATAAGAAAATAAATGACTAATCTAATAACAATTAAAGAAACTAAACTAATGTGCATAAGGGAAATAGAACCAAAAATAAACAACATTCATGCCACCAATGGATAGATTGTATTAGTGGGAAAACACCAAAGAGAAAGGGAGGCTTATGGGTCCCCTCTTCCTCCAAGGGAGGGATCTTGAACCCCCAATTATTGAGCTCTTCTTACAAATAACAAACTAAAAATCCAAAGCTCATTCACTCAAGAGGTGATGTGAATGGCCCAATGAAATGGTGCTTGTATGCTCTAATGAGGAAAGAGGTTCCTCCAAGAGAATATAGGAAACATAACAATACAAATAAATTCTTGAAAGTATAGTGCAACCATGGCCTCTTTTTCTGTATTGACTCCTCTAGAGACTTCGTTTTCATTGAGTGATGTAGGAAATAAAGAGAAACATAAAGAAGAGGAGTCGAAAAATAAGGTGGGTGAAACCATCTCCTTGAACATTGGGACACCTGAGTCTCCAAAGAATGTTAAAATAGGTGCCCAATGTTCTGATGAAGAGAAAATGAAGTTTGTCGAGCTACTTGGTGAATTTCAATATGTTTTTGCTTGGTCTTATGAGGATATTCATGGTTTTTATCCTAGTCTTATACAACATGACATTCCCATCAAGGAAGGCATAAAACTAGTTAGGAAAAAATAAATACCTATCAACCCTACACTAGAAGAAACTATTCGAAAGGAGTTGGAAAAAATCTTGAAGGTTGGGATCATCTTTTCGGTCAAGTATTTTGAATGGGTTTCCAATTTGGTTCATGTTTGGAAAACAACCGGTCAAATCTGATTATGCGTTGATTTTTGTGCATTAAATAAAGCTAGTATAAAATATCACTTTCCTCTCCCTAACATGGAAATTATTTTGTAGCAAATCGCAAGGTCACAGATGGTGTCCTTACTTGACACGATTTTAGGTTACAATCAAATCAAAGTAAAAAGGGAAGATAAATATAAAAACACCTTTATTACTGATTGGGGTATCTTGACTTATGAATGTATGCCTTCTGGTTTATCTATTATGAGTACCACTTTTAAAAGAGCTATGCAAATAATTTTTTACGATTTGATCGGTAAAATTATTCATGTTTACCTTGATGATATAATCATATACTCTAAAGGACTATCAATGGTCTCAAAATTTCAAAATTTATGGTTGGGTCCTTTCAAGATCACTTTTGTCCTGGGTACTAACTCTTACATTCTAAAAGATTTATAGGAGCGATTGTTTTCCTTCGGCACTAACGGTTCTCACTTGAAACATTACTTGGAACCAACTTGAAAAGTTCTAACACTGTCTGGATTTTCTATATATTAGTAGTCTAGCTCTGCTTTCATTTTTTTTTTAACTATTTTTCATTTCTTCTTTTACAGTAGTTTGATTTATGCTTCCTTTTGATAAGCTTCCTACTTCTTTTACAATTTTGTCATTTTATTTTCTGTTGTTTTAAATTTTGTAATCTTAATTCTGTCATGATTTTAATTGATTTTTCATCTTTTAGTTGATTTTTGGTCAATAATTATATGTTGGATCAGTTCTGCCATAGTGACACTCCTGCAAGATATTGTTAGTCAATAAAAATCAAGCTTACACAATTGTTACATTGTTCCCCCTGAAACCACACTTGAATTTGTTATCTTCTTTCATTATTGTCTTATAAAGAAATTGGTTATCTCCCGCTTTTGCTTTCCATTTCTTCATCCATTTGAGAATTTAAAAGAGCAAGTCCATAAAATTTTATCCTTGAAGTAAAGAGCGGGTTCTGGTTGAATGATTTTGCATACAGGGATAAACCCCCTCATACTTAACATATTTCATGAGTTATTACCAAATTCCCGGTCATTTTTCCATTAAATATGCTCACTTCCCCTTGTTGCATAATCTTCTTGGTTATATCTTCTTGATCTATTGTTCTTGGTCTACAAAACCATGTGCTCTGAGTTCTAAATCTGTTGAAAACAAATTTCCCTATGGAGTCGCTAGTGTGTTGACGATAAAAATTGCAACGAGGATTTTGCCCGTAAAGTATTGCTAAATCCTATTATTTATGAGCTAATGATATATATAATACTAGTAGGTGGGACCCCTTGTAGATTGGAGGATCAGATCAGGTTCTTATTTGATATTTATGTTGTTTTTTTACACTTCTTACAGGGTTCTACATGATTCATGATGAAATCTTCGTTTTATTTGCGACATAATGGCATATGGATAATGCATGTTATGTGTTTGTTTTGTTGCTCTAAACTCTAAATTCGATGTCATGATGGCTTATGTTAACTGTTATTACAATGCTATTGGCGCCATGATTTACTGCATGTTACACCGACACAAGACACATGTTAGTCATAAAAAGAGATAAAAGCAATATGAAAAAATCCAAGAAAGAGGAACTAAACTATGTTATACTATATTATATGCATTTTAAAAGGGTTGATGTTAGTCCTAACTAGAAATGTTAGTGGCTACACGATTTTATTGGAGTTATATGGGGCACATATGATATATGTTATAGTATGGTTTTGGATCAATGACTAGTATGGATAGGGTGGCTTGGCAAGTAATGATTCCTAGTTTCGGTGCATGGATTAATGGCATGGGTTAATGTCGGTTGGATGATGTGTACTATGTAATTGAATGAGGAGAGGATGGAAGCAACGTGCATTTACTGCACGTTAGTCCATACCTTCCCCACTAGCCGTTACCCTAGCTTGCCTATTGTTCAATTGATTTTTGTTGTGGTTAAGCTCCGATATTCAGGCAAGGAAGGAACTGCTCGACCAAGCTCGCATTTTTAAGGCTATTTGGTTACAAGTATGTTTTTTTCACCATCCATGAACTCACTCTGTTTATGAAATAAATATTGGCTCAGTGATGTATTGGTCTGTGTTTTTCTTAAGGCTGGAAATTGTGTAAACTTGTGGTGTTTCTCTAGAATAGTTGTTTGTGTGTTATTCGTTGCAAATGGGAAATTTGATGGTTGAAGTCATGATTTCATTGATTATTCTGTGTGGTTGAATCCATGATGGATCTTTGTTGTCTCTATGGGTATTTGTTGAAGGGTTTCATTCAATTTGGACTTGTTGGTCATTTCCTCACAGTCTTGTAACCATACTCGGTCGTATTTGGTGTTATGGGGATGATGTGTAATTTTTGAACCACCTTTGGGTCGTTGCATATCATTCTCCACCTGGTCATGGGCTCATTTTATGTTATTAGTCTCTGCGCAATTGATTATGGTGGCTATTGTGCCAAGAGGATTTCTTTAGGGTTGGTTTCTACTTCATGGCTCTGCTTTTATATCAACATTATTCAGTTTTTTTGGGGAAAAACATGAGGGTTATTCCCTACGTGTTCTCGGTATTGTTTAGTGGCCAGTAAGGAACCTTTGCTCCTCTGTTCATAGTATCTCATGCCTAAGGTCAGACTGTCACCCTATCATACGAGTTTAGGGTTATAATGCTTGTGTTTCCACTGTGTTGTCTCAAAGTGTTCTCACCTGTTGTTGGTATGGTTGATTCCAGTCTCCATGTGTTGGTTCCACCGAGCAAACCCTTGATTATTCAGAGATCGATTTTGATATATTGAGCTAGTTATATTATGTCGGTTATATGGTTGAATGTTATAGTTGTTGGGTAGTATTAACAGTGGTTTTGATTATTGGCTCTGTTGATCGGGTTGATTACACAGTTGCAATCAAAAACAACGATTGGTGTATAGTCATTGCATTCTTTTATTGTGACAGTTGACTCGATAGCTAATCATGGTTTAATTGGTTGATTAGAGAAGTTGTAAAAGGAAATGAAAATGGTCTTCCAATCGCTGCCTCCTTGTGTTGGATTGATAACTCAACATTGTTTTATGGTTTGATTGGGAGTATGATTCTTTGCATTATGTGTTGGTCTGTATGTTTCCTACAGCATGTTATAAATTGAAATGATGGTTGTTGTTACTGTGTGTTTAAATTTCCCATTCAGGATTATTGCAATTCAAAGTTTTGATAGTTGTGGCTTGGTTGTCCACTGTGTATGTTTTATGGATATGATGCATCATATCGTTTGATTGAACCATCAGAGAGGGGAACGGGTTTTATAATAGTATGGTTTCATTGCAATTTAATTGTTAAATTGGTTAGAGGAATGGAATCAGACACATTTTTAAAATAACTTGTGTCTGTGTTTGTTTTGAGGAATTAATTTATGGAAAGTGGTTAAGGTTTTGATGCTGAATAGAGTTGAAACAAATGACTGTGTGTTCATTGGGATTTTGTTTTGAATATTAAATAGAATAAATGAGAGGAACATAATTCTTTATACATGGTGTTGAAGATCATAGTGATTTTCAATATGATGACATTGTGTTAATTAAAAATGTTAAAGATTTAATTGTGGACAAGAACAAGTATTAACAAATAGTAATTGTTAGATTGATCACAACAATTGCTTAGTTGGTATTGGATCATTTGCATTAAATACATAATTGTTTTATGGTTACTTAATTGATTTTTCGAACAGTATCCGCTCTTTTCACCTACCATTATTTCACTTTTCGCTAATTAAAATTCCCCTCGCCTTCCCATATTCATCATCCACTCCATGTTACTAAAATTTAATTACAGTTAAAGGAAATGTTGTATTATGACAGTTTAAGATCGCAGGGATGGATTACAGTAACATATTATTTGGTTTACATTACAGTTGATTGTTTGTCGTCTGTGAGCAGTAATCATGATCGTTTCCCCCTCATTTTAACATTTTTCTCTCAATACAACCCCTCACATATCCTAGAACCTTTGTTCACCCCCTGTTCACTGACAACTATCAAACAATTTGTATGGATTGGATTGAATGAGTCTTATATGTTGTTGAGCCAAATTTTATTTCATATTTTAAAAGAGTTGTCATGTATGGTTGTTAAAGAAACTATTTGCTAATCAATTATGCACAAAGGAATGAGATGTTTTAGCAGAGGTAGCCATGGAATAGGTAACCGAGGGAGAGGTAATTCGAACAGGGGCCCTAGAAGGCCAAGATTCTCTATACACTTTGATGCATACTCGCAAGAGTTAGGCCAGCTATTTCAAGATGGGTTTTTTAACTGGATTGGGAAAGAAGTGGTCTAACCTAGGCCCGAAAGGCCTCCCTTCCAAGCCCCACAGGTATCTGGTATTCATGTGCCTCCTCATGTCTCACTATAGCATGAAGTTCCCGAAAACAATGAATGGAAAGAGATTATCCACCCGGCAGTCTCCCAACATCGTGGCTGGCCTAACTTGTCTTTACCTTCTCCCTCGCCTATCAATCAAATTGTCCAAGATGTCCATGTCCACTCACTAGTTCAGTCCTCCCATGCAAGAAAAATTTTGAAAACCGAGGCCCACCATTCCCTCGACAAAGGAAAAGTCATTGCTTCCCCTTCCTCACCCTCCGATGACTCTGATAAATCTGTGTCCTCCCGCATGCATTTGAGGGATGATTGCTCTCATGTGATCAACAATATTAGGCCTAAAGGATCCACAAATCCTAAGGAAAATTTAGAGGGATCAAAAGGTGACAGAAGCAACAAGGGAAAGATTCCCTCCCAGAGTGGAAAATATGGATTTTAAGTTTTTTTATTTATTAATTGTTGAGAACAGTTGACTTCTGAAATTTTGGACAGCACACTATTTTTGGATATATGGGTAATATATTTTGGAAATAATTTCAGTTACCATTGAGATAAATTTTCAAATATGAATGTGATGATGGGAGTCACAAGGAGGGATGTTTTGTTTAATTAACTAGTTCTGTTATGATTGTTAAAATCTAAAGGGAGTCACAAGGGGTCCCACCTACTATTTATTATTTATTTAAAAACCATTATTATGATTTATTACTTTTCCCCCTAACTAAAAGTTGGTTGAGTTTTAGTTAAATTAACTAAGGAAGTAGTTCAAATACTTCAACCAATTCTAATTTGCTTGAAGGCAAAAGGAAAGGGAGGAACAAGAGGAGAATACAAGGACAAGCATACTAAGGTTTTCTCTTTGAGTTTTTGTTAAGATAATTCAGCTTTCATTCATTCCCTAATTAATTTGAAGCTTAATTCTTTTTTAGGATAGCAGGGTCCTATTGTAGACAACAAGATTCAGGGTTGAATTACATCATTCAGACACTTTTTTTTCATAGGTGTTGATCTATCTTTGATATCTTTGATAGTCTGTGTAGACTTGTATGTTTGTGAATTAGATTTCATGACTGAAAAAGGCTATTGTGCAGAGTCGAGTGGGAAGAAATATGTGGCAAGATGATCCATCTTTTAAAATTCAGTTTTTTATTTTCTATCAGAAGTCCTTTTGTATGTTTAATCGGGGACGTCTAAGTTTGACTTTGGTCCAAAACTTCCTCAGGAATTTTTGTAAAGAGAACGATTCTTTGATGAAATGGAATCAAATAAAGGATTTATTTATGTCTCATCTACTTTGATTATTGACTTGGTTTCTCTACTTCTATCTCTCTATTTATTTCAGCATCTGATATGTTCAAAAATTACATAAAAATGATTTTTTCAGCAAACTTTTATTTATAAAAAAAACAGCCTAAGCACTTGTAAACAATACTTGTGAATTAGGATATTGATTTTGATGGCTATAAACATAGGGTGATATTCATGTCTATCTTGCTTTAGCCAAGATGGATCTGAAAATGTTTGAGTAAGATCATTTCATATCTTTTCCTCAACATTTATTTGGCGACCATACTAGGGAGATCTTCAATATCTCTCTGGTTAATTTTTATGCTTGATTAGCATTGAATACATCTGTTTTTTTCTGATATTTATTTTTTGATTGTTTTATTTCTTAATGGCTGTGCATGTTGCAAGGCAGCCCAATATTGAGCCCGGTCTTCAATATCAGACTAGCATTGCTTTGAATTTTTTCAACATCATTGTAGACAATGACAATACTCGTGTTGAGCTTAATCATTCATGGGAAGAAATTGAACAAGATATTAATGCCCAAGAACTTTGGGAAGCTAGACGTAGATAGCCTAGAAATCAGTAGTAACCTTCTTGTTCCTCCAGTTTTGGCCTTAATTTCATGTCCTTAGACTCTCGTGTTTCTAGAAGAATAAGAGGCTTATCACATGAAATTAATCCTATTGCTGAAATAGGAAGAAGGAATATTGTGTTATCAACCCAACAAAGTTCTCTAAGTAAAAACAATTCTAATTCATCCAATTCGTCTTTCTCTCCCTCACATAGCATCCATAAGATGGCATCTAATGATGGCTCTGGTGGCACTGGAAGTTCTTCCTCCTCTCAGTCTTAAGCTTCGTTAGTGATTGGTAGATTATATAGCCACCATATCCCTGTCCAATCTACCACAAATCCCACCAAAGTCATTAAAAATTATGGGATTTTTCAATTTGAAGAAGATGCCACAACCACACCATGGCATGTATCCTCTCTTCTTAACCTATCACTTGCTACTCGTCCACTACCTAAATTCAAAGAGCATCTCCCTAGGTTTTCGGAAAATAATATTGTCACTACAAATGAACACCTAGTGGCATTTTCTCATGCTTGTCACAACATATGAGCCAATGACAATGATACTTGCATGCGCTCATTCGTCAATTCCTTGGAAGGAAAGGATGCGGCCAATTTATTTGACCTTCCTCCTAAGATTTTTTCTACTTGGGAGGACTTAGTTTATTGGTTCAAGTCCACCTATGGGAAATATAAAAGCCCAGCTGAGCAGTTACAATAGTACAATAGCATCGCCTATAAGGATGGTGAGACCATCAAGTCCTTCAACTTGCATTTCACTAAGTTATACAATCAAATCCCTAACCTCATTCAACCTTACAACCAAGCCTCTTTCATGCATTACTACAATACATTACCTTCCCCCTATCAACATAGGATTGAGGAAAAATCCATTGACAACCTCGGTTCTTCTCTGCATACTTTTTTAGAGTATGAAGAATATCTCGAAAGAACAGGTCTTCCCCAGGGAGAATCAGTTAAACAGACAAACATGTCTGCCCTCTTACAGCTAGTATAAGATATGAATAATCATATGATAGTGTATGAGAGAAAGGGAAATGTCTCCCCTCTAAACCCTAGAGCTTCATACCCTTCTACACCCCCCTTTAGAAATCCAAATGAAAACAATTTTCAGCCTAAAGTTATCTTGCCTCAAAGTTGGTGTAACTTTTGAGAGGAACACCATGAGGAAGCCACATGTGAGGTAAGGAAGAGTGTCAAAGATAAGATATTTGGTAAAAGACCAGAAACTACCATCGTTGTACTAGATTTTGCAAATCCAAAAGATGTCATGATCATCAATACTAGAAACAAATCCTATGCTCCCAAAGGCAAATAGGATCCTCCCCACAAAGACCAAGTTCATCATCACCAACTACTACGGTTCAGGTTCCTAAGGTTCCTGATAGTCAAGGAACAACTTTCCCTCTCCCCTCTTCCAAATATAATATTCTAAATCAGTTGGCCAACATCAAAGCATATGCCACCCTCCTAGACATGGTTGTCGTCCCTGAACAACAGAGGCATCTAAAACAATTCATAGAAGGAAATGCTTCTATTGTAGCCAACCTCTCTGAAGAGGTGAATGAAGAGGATTCATCTATAAATAAAATAGGTGTACATAACTTTAGATATCATGTAAAAAATCCCCCTTTTTATATTTTTGTAAAGATTATGGATAAGATCGCCCATTGTTGCCTCATTGATGGCGGTTCGGGCCCAAGTGTGATGTCAAAGATTATTATGGAAGATCTAGGCTTGTCTTGTACAAATGAAAATGCCAGGATCATGCTCTCTTATAATAGTATACAAAAAACAACCATAGGTGAGATTAAATATGTGACCTTAGTTTTGTGCGCACACCATGAAATAAGGACAACCCTTAGAATTCAGGTAATTGACATGCTAGTAAGAAATTACTCAATCATCTTGGGAAGATATTGGCAAGCTTTGATGGGTGGATACCTCTCACTTGATGGGACACACTTGTTCGTTCCTCGGAATCGAAAAAACATTATAGTCCTTAGAGAGGGAAGGATTTCACCTTACATAGAAATTGTTGCACAACCTAATGTGAATTATGTCAAAGAAGACCTAGGGGTGTATTCCATCTTTGTTGAGTGTTAGGCGGAAATATTGTCATTTAATTCCATTGTAGTATTTGCCCAACCATTTAATTTGTCAATATGAGGTTCGTAGGCTTACAAAGAACACACACTATATATGCAGGACTGAAGTAGAAGTAATCTAATCTAAATTGTTGAAATGAAACTAATCTAGGAAAGCAGGAAACATTAATCTAG
>SNQJ01S0206427.1:0-16368 GCA_010110895.2 Picea sitchensis | reverse complement strand
AAGGGGCATAAAATTCTACATGACTCGAGGGAGCCTAAAACAAACGAACATCCTCAAGGTGACCAAGGGAGAAAAAATGGAAACCTCAAATGCATTTAGATCAGAAATATGTCGATATGGATAAAAAAATCCTTTTATAAAAATGATATGGATTCCAAGAACCAAATCTAAAAAATCATATGCGGCCTGTGTGGACCTCCCAAGCCACAACGAGTACATGGGTGCCCAACAAGCATGAAGTACCATTTAATCCCTGACCTTTACTGGATCAAAATCAATATCAAGATGGTTTCTAGCAATAAGAAAATTCCAAGATTCAAATGATGGTTGATGGAAGGTGCAGGGAGCCTGTTGATGCGGATGGTGCATGATAGTTTAAGCTGGCGGCAGATGATACATTAAGATGGCGAGGTAGTCATACGAAGCTTTAACATGATCGAAGATGGGAGTCCGGACATGGAAAAGGGCTACCGACAAAGGTCCATTTCATTTAGCCTTTAGCCTATGTCGTTTATCATCAGTAGAGCACATGATGCCATCATTGTTCTGAGTTTTTAATGGTTAACAACCCAAAGACAGCTGGATTGCAGTGTGTCCACTTTGGTGACATCATAATTTTCTTTTGTCAAGTAACCGTTAGTAAACAACATGTGCACTCATGGTGGGGCTTCTGCACTTGAGAGACTGTGCTATCAATTGCCTTTAAAATGGAGGAGTCTGTGAAGGTATACTGACCATCAAGTAATTTCAACATAAGCCTTCTTTAGTGTGGGAGTGGCTCTATGGTTTGTTTGGGTGTATCATCTTGTGATCTAACTAATAAGATTCACAGTATAAGTTTATTTCATCATCATGAGGGAGGGCACTGCAACCTTCATAGACATCTTGCTGGTCATACTTCTGCCTCCTCTGGGAGTCTTTTTCAAATACGAATGCCATGTGAGGACCTCATCCCACGAAAAACACCTTCAATCTCCTTTCTAAGTTTTCGGTTCCTACATGAAGGTTATATTCATCATTTTAAACTATAACTGATGGGTTTGTTTTTGTATTGTGACAGGCCGAATTCTGGATATGTCTGCTACTGACCCTTTTTGGGTACTTGCCGAGAATAATATATGCCCTTTATGTTCTCACCCAGACAAACTGAGAATGGGTATTCTTTTGTTTGGAGCTTGGTGCCATGTAAATCTCCTTCTCATGTAAACAGAACTGAATTTGTTTATTCTCTTTTTTGTTTATGCATCTGCTGCTGCTGTTTTAAGTAGAACGCCCACTGCATTGACCAGTATGTTTGTTATCTTCTTCTTTTTTCAATAACTGATATTTTCAGATTCATACAAAAATTATTTGTTATTTTTTATCAGAATTTTATATAGTTTCAAAAATACATTTGATATTTAGAGTGCTACCTTGGATCTGTGAAAACAATTGTAATTTCTTCAGCAACAAGCTGCAAGGAGGGCACCAAATCAGAGCAGTCACTTCCCACTCCGATGGGCTGCTTGAGTAGCTAGAGGATAGAACTTCCCTTGTTATGTTCACATGGTTTAGGGAATAGATATGCCTCATCTGTGCATTGAATCTCGATTGTATTAATCACACAAAATCTATTCTCACTCACAAGTAGTTTTAATAGGATATATACGCCCAAATGGAAACCATTTAACTTTTCAGATAACCTTCTCAAACGCTGAAAATGAGTTTGATAATTTGCTCCAAAATTCCATAGTATTTTGATATTGTGATATCATTGGAATTATCTACATTAAAATATCTAAATATACCATCATAAATAAATTGTTGGGTTTGTTTTGATCAACCCTTTCAATGTTGAAGTGTTTACCATATGATGCTTGCATATAATAGAACATGATTATTTATACAATGTCATTAGAAAACATAGAATAATGACAATGAAAATTACATAAAATGATGTATTTTTTTGTGTTTAAATCTTGGCCTCAGGTCTGCCATGAATCACCCAAAATAACTAACATATTAACCAACATGGTTGGTCTTAGCAACAATTGTGGTATTGTGCAAACAAGGTCTGCAGGATTGCACGATAAGCGCCCAAGCGCAGCACACAAAAGAAATCTGCTCGGGGCCCGAGTCAAACAAGCGAGCCTGATCATGCACATGAGAAGCGACGAAAGCTCCACAGGAAAGCCATCGGGAATCGAGATATCGGAGATCCCAGGAGCGAGAGTTTTATGCATTTCAGAATCGCGATTCGCGATTTCCCGATCGGCAAGAACAGCTGCCAATAGTGGAAGACAGGTGGCAGGCTTTGCGACAGGAGTGAGCCGTTGACAAGTCAACGACCACGATCAATTGGGGATCGGGGAATCACAAGTCTGGAGGACACGTGCTCATTGACATCGCGAACCGCGAAATCCCAATGGAGAGTTTGGTCAAGGGCATATGGAAGCGGTCACTCGGACCAGGGTCTAGTCGGAGGGCTAGCACGGAAGGCGCATCGGCAATCGAAAAATCGCAAGTCCCGTGGACACAAACATCATGTCATCAAGAACGCTGAAAACCCGATGGAGAGTTTGACTACGGTCACGCGGAGGCAGTGGTCATATGGTTCATGTTCTAGTCGGTAGGGGCTACCTTACGGAAGCATAACTCATCGCAAATCGGGGATCGAGAGTTCCGGGTACATGAGCACTTTAGCATCACAAACCCCGAAACCCCGAAACCTCAACACGTACCTCTGCCATCTATTCCTTGCCGCCACGTTCAATCCCCGTGTCATGCCAACTCATAATTTCTTCCTGGCCCCTGTGTCTCCTCCACCCGGCTCGTACACTTCAAAGCTCATGAATTCTGCCATGTGCATTTGCCCTATCACTTTCCCTCTTCCCATCCATCTGCATAGCCTTTCCTCATCCCATATCTGCATCGAGCGTGTCTAGCTACCCCTGCCTGGTCACTGTCCATTCACCTCTTCATATCAAGACCTCCAGTCATCCTGAGTACCTCCATGTCCTGTAGGTGCAAAATCGACCTGGGCCTTTCCCGATCCCAATGAAACAGTTATTGCAGTAGTTGATGGTGGTTGGACATTGTTTCCACCATAAATGGAAAGTCCTGAAAATGGATGTAAGCTTGTCATTTCTTTCATAGGTCCTTTGGAGCACGATTGTGTCTGACTGAAGTTCACGACTGTCCAGAGACTGCAGGCGCAGTAAACATGAAGACTTAATGTATTCAATGTGATGTCTCGATTTAGCTTCCAGTGTTTTTGTTCCAAGTATATGTAGGCATTTCGGCCATTTTTGAAAGGATCAATGGTTGAGTTGAGCTCCCGGTTGTAAAGTTTTAATGAAGAATTGTTGTTCTGGTCATGTATGAACTTTTGAGACTTCTTGCCTTATGAATGCCAATTTCTTTACATCTTTGTTATACTGTGTTAGAGTAGCTCGGAATTGGAGGATCCAGTCGAGTTGTAGCTGTTATAGGATGATGTCGTAATGGATCACTGTAATAGTTACGGAGTCTCTAATCAATTCCTGTGATTTTCTCCAGTGCTGAATGACTTGGAATTGGAGGATCCAGTCAAGTCCTCTATTCAGTTTCTTGAAGCCCTGAACCAGGAGGATCCTGCTTTCAGAGTTTTTCCCCTACAAACCACTGCAAGCCTGCTGCCCAAAGTTGTTTATTCATTTTCTCCTAAGTCTTCCACCTGCTCACCCTTTAAATCAACCCACTGGCTGAAGTTAGGATTCCAGACCTCCTTTGTTCTTTACTTACCAGACCCAGTCCCTGAGTTAGAATGATGTCTCCTTGAGTCTTTATCTCCATTTGATCAACCCTCTATAAACAAATTGTGACATAAAACTGATGGGTGTCAGGCTCTGCTCCTGCAAGCAATCCAGGAGTGACTTCTGATGCTAACATTTATGGCGCCGCTGCCGGGGACGAAATTGAAGATTTTCCCTGGGTAGAATGACATTGAGCCTCTGAATCCGAAGGTGCATCGGATTATCAGATCCTTTCAAGATTGCTAATTTGCACCTGGCGACTCCATTGTGACGACTCCGCTGGGGAAAACCTGCTCTATTAATTGTGGCTTTCAGAGGCAGGCATACGCAGTCTCATCCACAGCTACCTCTAGCTACGCCTGAAACATATCCAGAGGCGGTGCTCAGAAAGAGAAAGGCCTCTGAAGAAGAAGCATCCAGCACTGAACCAGGTAATCCACCATATCCTTCTGTTGGAGCTCCTTTTTCTCCTCCTCAATTATTTGACAGGCCTGTCTCTACAGTTTCCCATTTCCTAAATTTTGGGAGTGTTCCTGTTGAGTTTTCCTCTCCTGGTCTGAGACCATAGGGACAAGATTTTGTCACTCCCCTCTCCCTTGAAGCTGTACCCTGGCGTAGACCTAGGACCGCAGAAGATTTCCCCACTCCTGCACAAGGAGGAGTACCTGCTAACTGGAGTTCGGTAGCCTGTTCCTTGAATCACCTCTTGTTTCCCACCCCACTTCAAGACTCATTCCTAGTAGCCCCCTCGCAAACTCCTTCTCCTCCCAGCTCTCCTCCACCTAACATTCCTATGGCTGGTGCTAATCCCCCTCTGAATAGAATGGATGCCATAGTCGCTGCCAGATATGCTCCCTTGATCTTACCTCAGCCTGTGAATCCTCTTCCTGCTGGGGATTACTTGAAATACATGCCCAAGTTCACCGGGGAAGGAGACATAATTGTTGAAGAGCACCTGGCTGCTTTCTACAGTTATGCAGATAACCTCAATATCGAAAATGAAGATGTCTGGATGAGAGTTTTCGTCCAGAGCCTGGATGGTGAGGTAAGGAAGTGATTTAGAGGATTGGCTCCAAGGTCCATTGTTGGGATTGAAGCTCTGGATAGCGCTTTCCTGAGACAGTGGGGAGATAGGAAGGATTTCATGTATTACGTGACTGAGTTCGGGTCTTTGAAGAAGATGGAAGGAGAGTCTGTCTCTGACTTCTCCAAAAGATTCAATAAAATGTATAATAAGATTCCTGCAAAGATAAAGCCCTCAGAATCCTCTGCCCAAATTTCCTATGCTGGTGCATTTGACCTTGATTTTTGCCTTTTATTGAGAGAAAGAAGAGCCACCTCCTTAGCCCAAATTCAAGACGTGGCCATAGAGGTAGAATCCAATGTGTTAGCGGCTGACAGATTGAGAAACAAGGCCGACACAGACAGAAGAAAGGGAAGGTCGAAAACCTCAACCTCTGGATCATTGGTGCCCCACCCTCAAGTGGATGAACTGACCAAGATGGTGAAGTCTCTATCTGCAGAGATGGAGAGAATGAGGGTGGAAGGGAGGCAAGCATATAAAGGCCCTCAGATCGCCGAAAACAAGGCAGGTTTTAGGAGGCCGAACAATTTCACTCCCCCGAATGTGCAAAGAGAGAAGGGAAGAGACAAAGAAGACCAGAAAATTTAGGCCCCTTTTCAAAACAATTTTGTGGTTGAGGGAGAAGAAGGGGAAATAGACAAACTTGAGCCTGAAATCCATTGCTTTGGAGATACTCCTCCTTTTCCTCATCTCACTCAATCAGCATACGAAGAGTCTCTCATGGACAGTCAGCTAAATGAACTAAGCAAGGGAGACAAGGCTAGTGGCGGTTGAGGCAGGTATAACCCGAGGTCCGACAAAAAGACAGCAGCGCCTGATGTTCCTGAGCAGTCCACTAGAGCAAAGAAGCCTGCTAGTAAATTAGCAGATGGTCACGCAGGTAAGAAGTCCCAACCCCTCTCTCCCGTTGTCCATAATCTTGTTCCTGAAATAAAAGAAATTCCAAGGCCTACGTACTCTTTCAATTTTGAGCACGAGATTCAAAATATCAGAATCCCTGTGCCCCTCACTGAGCTAATTAAACATGGAGAATTCAAAAAGCGCTTTTTTGAGCTGTTACAGTCTGAAGCCTTAATCCTTCCTACCAATTCCATAAACCTCCAAGATGAAAAGCCAGCTGTCGTCCTAGGTCCCATGGTAGAAGACAGAGATGACTCATCCCCTCCCTTCTACACCTCCTTGAACATACATGACAAAGTGCTACACAACTGGTTGATGGATTCAGGGGCCTCTCACAACCTCATGCCCAAGACTTTCATGGAAGAGTTGGGACTAGAATTCACCCGAGCCTATCATGAACTCTATTCCATTGACTCCAGGAGAGTTCAGTGTCTTGGAGTCATTAAGGACCTAGTTGTTACCTTGTTTCAACTACCCATGAAGAGTGTGGTCATGGATATTGTAGTAGCCGATGTTCCCCCCAAGTTCGGTATGCTATTATCAAGATATTGGATAAAAATACTGGGGGGAACCTTGCAGATGGACCTCACATATGCTATTATCCCAATGTTTGGAGGAGAGCATAGAAGGCTATACAGGGAAGCTCAATTGGCCTATATAATCAGTGATGAAGCCAACCCTACCAAACACCCCATCTTTGCCTTAGATACTGATTTAGGATCCAGTGTGCTACAACTCACCAATGCCCCCGAGCCTCCTCTCCAACTCAGAAAGCAGCCCACCATTTCCTCCAAACTTCCTCCCTCCATCACCCCCGTCTGGAAATTGTTCTTTGATGGAGCCTCTTCCAAGGAAGGCGCTGGAGCTAGGGTGGTTTTTGTGTCACCTGCTCAGGAAATCATATCTCTGTCATACAAATTGGAATTTGAAGCTACTAACAATGTAGCCGAATATGAGGCTCTGGTTCTGGGATTAAAAGCTGCGAGGGAAATGGGAATTCAGGAAGTAGCAGTGTTCGGTGATGCAGAGTTGGTGGTTCAGCAGGTCAAGAATGCTTATCAGGCTAAGCATCCTTGACTCAAGAGTTATAGGAATGAGTTCTGGGACCTTATTGACAGTTTCTTCTCAGCATTTAATATTTCTTTCATCCCAAGAGAGGAGAACACCTTGGCATATTCCTTGGCTGCATCAGCTAGCATTTTCAAAGTACCTCTGCCACCCAAATTCAGATATGATGTAGAAGTAAAATACAGACCCTCCATACCTGACAACGTCAAGCATTGGAAGGTATTCGAGGACGATCTTGAGGTCAAGAGGTTCTTGGAGACTGTTGAGGAATTTTTAGAAATGCACATAGACCAAGATGTCGTCTCAGAGGAAGAGCTCGATGGGGGTAATTTTCTGAATAAGATTGTAGGGCGTGACATTGTACAACTGCCCAACAACCATATTCCCAAGGGACTGGTTCCTTTGGAAAGGCTTTTTGATAGTAACGATGTGTCGGTAAAAGGAAAGGTCTCAGAGGAGGACGCTGGTACTATTCAGTGCAACATTGGAACCGAGAGTGAGCCCAAGTATGTCAAATTGTCAAAGGGTCTGATAGAGGAACAGAGGTCCAAATACAGTGGACTTTTGAGGAAATTTGTTGATGTATTTTCCTGGACCTACGAAGACCTCAAAACCTATGACACCTCTGTCATCGAGCATAAAATTCCATTAACGGAGGAGGCAAAGCCATTCAGGAAGAAGCTGAGATAGATCAATCCTATGTTGTTGCCTATCTTGGAGAGAGAAGTGAAGAAGTTGCTTCAAGCTCAGATCATCGTTCCACTGAGATATTCAGAATGGGTGGCAAATTTGGTGCCAGTAAGGAAAAAGAATGGAGAGATCCGACTCTGTGTAGACTTCAGAAACCTGAACAGAAGCTCACGAAAGGATAACTACCCCTTGCCGAAGATGGAACATATACTACAGAGGGTGACAAGAGCTTCCAGGATGTCCATGATTGATGGTTTCTCTGGCTACAATCAGGTCTTTGTCCTGCCTTAAGACAGGGAAAAGACAACATTCACCACTCCATGGGGCAAATTCATGTATGCCAAGATGTCATTTGGACTATTGAATGTAGGGGCGACATTCCAGCGTGCCATGGACATAGCTTTCGTTGGGGAAAAGGATAAATTCATGGTCATTTATCTGGATGACATCACAGTATTTTCAAAATCCGATGAAGAACACCGTCGCCATCTCAGGAATTTTTTCTTGAAATGCAGAAAGTTTGGCATTTCATTAAACCCCAAGAAATCCTTATTCGCCATGCAGGAGGGAAAATTGCTAGGCCACATAGTATCAGCAGAAGGAGTTAGGATTGACCCCAGCAGAGTTGAAGTGATACAAGCCTTATCAATCCCTAGATCCAAGAAGGAGGTCCAATCTTTCCTCGGTAAAATTAATTTCCTGAGGAGGTTCGTGCCCAACTTTGTTGAGGGGGTAAAGCTGATAACAACCATGTTAAAGAAAGAGAATGAAGTAAGGTGGACCCCTCAATTGCGACATTCTTTTGAACAAATCAAGAAGGCCCTGACTGAAGCTCCTGTGCTTATCAGTCCCGACTACTCAAAGGATTTCATTATTTTCTCCTTTGCCTCACCTGACACAGTGGTTGTTGTTCTATTACAGACAAATGACAGTGGGCTAGAGCAGCCTATTGCTTATTTCAGTCGAGCATTGAGGGATGTCAAAGTAAGGTATGACACAATGGAGAAGCAGGCTTATGCTCTAGTAAAAGCTCTCAAAGCTTTTAGAACCTACATCTTGCAGTCGAAGATCATCGCTTATGTCCCCTCGGCTGTTGTTAAAGACATTCTTATTCAGCCTGACATAGACGGGAGAAGGAGTAAATGGATAGCCAAAATCCTGGAATTCGACCTGGAAATAAGGCCCACCAAATTGATCAAAGGGCAAGGTTTAGCCAAGCTGTTGGCTGAAGCAAACTGCCAAGCGTTGGGAATAAGTTTCATCAGTGAATGCTCAGGTATTCAGCAGGATCGACTACCTGATGTAGACCATCAAAGGGATCCCCCATTGGCTCGATGTCCTTGGTATAAGGATGTCATATATTTTCTGCAAGAGTTGCGGCCTCCAGATAGCCTGCAAAGAAGCAAAGCAAGAGCTCTAAATCTCAAAGCAGTCAGGTACTGCCTAATCGATCAAGTGTTATATTGGAAAGACCCGCTGGGGGTGCTTTTAAAATGCATATGTCCACCTGAGGCCAAGATGATCATGGCTGAATTTCACAGTGGCCTATGTGGAGGGCACCATTTCTGGAGAGCCACAGCCCACAAAATCCTCAGGGCTAGGTACTACTGGCCTACCCTGTTCACTGATGTCTGCAAAGGGGTCAGAGCCTGCATCAAATGTAAAAAATTTGTAGGAAAGCAGCAACTCAGGTCTCTGTCGTTAAATCTGGTGGTGGTTTCAGGTCCTTTTCAGTAGTGGGGCCTAGATTTCATTGGAGAAATTCACCCTCCCTCCAGTGGGCAGCATAGGTGGATCCTGACTGCCACAGATTTCTTTACCAAGTGGATTGAAGCCATCCCCACCAGGAGTGCTTCCCACAAGGTAATCATTGGATTCTTGGAGGACCTCATCACAAGGTTTGGCTGCCCAAATAAGATTGTCACTAATAATGTAGCCGCTTTTGGGTCTGAACCACTAGCTAAGTTCTGTGAACAGTTCGGGATCAAATTGATTCACTCCACCCCATATTATCCACAGGGCAATGGGCTAGCAGAATCCTCCAACAAAAGCCTGATAAGGATCATCAAAAGGCTGTTGGAAGACAACAAAAGGGCTTGGAATTCAACGTTGAAATTCGCCCTATGGGCTGATCGAGTGACTACAAAAAGATCTATAGGACTCTCCCCTTTCTAGTTAGTCTACGGAGCCGAAGCTGTCTTCCCTGCTCAACTGGCCATTCCCATAGCGAAATTCTTCCAGGATTATCAAGAAGAGCCCAATGACGTGATCAGAAGGATTCATCAGCTAGTAGAGGTCCAACAGGATAGGGAGCAGATAGTGGACAGGATTCAAGACCATCAGCAAAAGATCAAGCAAGTCTTCGATAAGAAGGCCAAGAAGGAGCGGTTCCAGATAGGAGACCTGGTGTTGAAATGGGATGCTCCTAAACAAGATAAGGGCAAACACGCCAAATTTGAAGCCCTGTGGATTGGGCCTTTCAGAATCTCTGAGAATTTTTCAAATAACACATACAGGTTGCGAGATTTGGAAGGCGAAGAAGTTTTTAGCAGCCCAGTGAATGGGCATTTCCTGAAGAAGTGTTTTGTCTGAGCCTCCAGTGGCTCCTTTGTTTGTAAATATTGTCTTTTTTTTTCTTAGTTTGTTTCCATTGTATTTTAACGGCCTAATAGTGACTCCATAGCCCAACAACGAGGCACTGGAACTGCAAATGAGTCCTTAGAGCATCACAGGGATGACTCTATCCCCCATGGAGCCTAATGTTAGCAACAATTGTGGTATCGTGCAAACAAGGTCTGCAGGATTGCATGATAAGCGCCCAAGCGCAGCACACAGAAGAAATCTGCTCGGGGCCCGAGTCAAACAAGCGAGCCTGACCATGGACATGAGAAGTGGTGAAAGCTCCACATGAAATCCATCGGGAATCGAGATATTGGAGATCTCGGGAGCGAGAGTTTTGTGCATTTCAGAATCACGATTCGCGATTTCCTGATCGGTGGGAACAACTGTCAATAGTGGAAGACAGGTGGCAGGCTTTGCGATGGGAGCGAGCTGTTGACAAGTCAATGACCACGATTAATCGAGGATCGGGGAATCACAAGTCTAGAGGATTCATGCTCATTGACATGATGAACCGTGAAATCCCGATGGAGAGTTTGGTCGAGGGCATATGGAAGCGGTCACTCGGACCAGGGTCTAGTCGGAGGGATAGCACGGAAGGCGCATCGGCAATCGGAAAATCGCAAGTCCCGTGGACACAAACATCATGTCATCATGAACACCGAAAACCCGATGGAGAGTTTGACTACGGTAACGCGGAGGAAGTGGTCATATGGTTCATGTTCTAGTCGGTAGGGGCTACCTTACGGAAGCAGAACTCATCGCAAATCGGGGATCGGGAGTTCCGGGTACATGAGCACTTCAGCATCACAAACCTCGAAACCCAAAAACCTCAACACGTACCTCTGCCATCTATCCCTTTCTGCCACGTTCAATCCCCGTGTCATGCCAACTCATCATTTCTTCCCAGCCCCTGTGTCTCCTCCACCCGGCTCGTACACTTCAAAGCTCATGAATTCTGCCACGTGCATTTGCCCTGTCGCTTTCCCTCTGCCCATCCGTCTGCATGGCCTTTCCTCATCCCATATCTGCATCGAGTGTGTCTAGCTACCCCTGCCTGGTCACCGTCTTTTCACCTCTTCATATCAAGACCTCCAGTCATTCTGAGCGCCTCCATGTCCTGTAGGTGCAGAATCGACCTAGGCCTTTCTCGATCCCAATGAAACAGTTATTGCAGCAATTGATGGTGGTTGGACATTGTTTCCACCATAAATGGAAAGTCCTGAAAATGGCTGTAAGCTTGTCATTTCTTTCACAGGTCCTTTGGAGCGCGATTGCATCTGACTGAAGTTCACGACTGTCCAGAGACTGCAGGCGCAGTAAACATGAAGACGTAATGTCTTCAATGTGATGTCTCAATTTAGCTTCCAGTGTTTTTGTTCCAAGTATATGTAGGCATTTCGACCATTTTTAAAAGGATCGATGGTTGAGTTGAGCTCCCGGTTGTAAAATTTTAATGAAGCATTGTTGTTATGGTCATGTATGAACTTTTGAGACTTCTTGCCTTATGAATGCTAGTTTCTTTACATCTTTGTTATACTGTGTTAGAGCAGCTTGGAATTGGAGGATCCAGTCGAGTTGTAGCTGTTATAGGATGATGTCGTAATGGATCACTGAAATAGTTACAGAGTCTCTAATAGATTCCTATGATTTTCTCCAGCGCTGAATGACTTGGAATTGGAGGATCCAGTCAAGTCCTCTATTCAGTTTCTTGAAGCCCTAAACCAGGAGGATCCTTCTTTCAAAGTTTTTCCCCTACAAACTGCTGCAAGCCTGCTGCCCAAAGTTGTTTGTTCATTTTCTCCTAAGTCTTCCACCTGCTCACCTTTTAAATCAACCCACTGGCTGAAGTTAGGATTCCAGACCTCCTTTGTTCTTTACTTAACAAACCCAGTCCCTGAGTTAGAATGATATCTCCTTGAGTCTTTATCTCCATTTGATCAACCCTCTATAAACAAATCGTGACATAAAACTGATGGGTGTCGGGCTCTGCTCCTGCAAGCAATCCAGGAGTGACTTCTGACGCTAACAGTTGGCACTCACCAGGTTATATACCAAGTTTCTTAATCTCATATTAGATGTATTGAAGTTCATAGAAGGAAATGTACATATAGTGAAATATGAATCAAATATAATACATCCATTCTACACATGATTATCATTGAAATGTACATAAAGTGAAATATGAAGCAAATATAACGCATCCATTCCACACATAATTATAATTACATAAGACATGGAAAAAGTCTCCAATTAGTTATCTTATTCAATCATGCTGAAAATGTTGTGAAATCAATTCAAAAACATTCCATTGTAAAGTAGGTGGTCTCAGAGGTATCTTGTTAGCCTTTTGGATTAAGGATTTGGTTGAATCTTAGCCCAGCATCTCCCCTGGACTTATGTCTTGTAGTAGAGACTAGGGTAAAATGCTCAAACACTGATCTGAACTCAAAAAATGTTGGATGGCAGAGATAAAAAAAAATTCAACTTTCAACATTGCAGAAAACGATTATGTCTCCAAAGAATATTAAAATTTCTCTTTAGTCTCTAGAAACTCAGTGCAAACTAACTCAGAAATTGGGAACCAAGCATCAATATGTTGCGGAAACATATTGGGCAGATTTCTTAACTGCGTGGTGGTTTCTTCAAAGGTTCATGCTCTAAATAATTCTTGAATAAAATGAACTTATCGGATTTCTTCTCTGACTAAGGCTGCTCATTAGTCTTTTGACGTTCCCTATAAAATGAAGTTCTGGTGACTTTCTCCCTGGGTTTGAAGTTGTATTGATTGATTGTTGTCACTAGGAAACAACTTGATCACATTTTCCTGCGATATCTATTGCAATGTCGTTGATCTAAATTTACACTGAAAAGATAAACAGAACACCCCATTGCTTTCTTACTCTAGATGGCTGAGTCAATTCCTATCATATCAATCCTATAAAATAATGCATTTTTTGTAATATTCCTTTGCTTCAAATGCAACAAGCATTCAACAGTTTAGTGCAACAAGCTTTCAATGGATTAGTGCGGGAATAGGGTGTAGGATAAAAATTGTTCAAAATGGGTTATTTTGGGGAAACATTTCAGACAAAATTCAGCAGAAATTTTGGTGCCAGCATAAGTTCCACAGGTCCAAGTTTGAAAATCATAGTTCCTCTATGCCCCCAGGGGTTTGGAACTATGCCATATGTGGATTGAATTCAGTGAAAGTGACTTCTTCTGAACTGTTTTGGATAAAACCATATACAAAGCGGGAATTAACAAAAGCAACAACCCAAATGTACAGAGCATAAAGTTTAGATTTCTGAGTAGTCATTAATAAGAGAACAATTCTGCAACAGGTTGGCATTAATTAATTGCAATCAACAACCTAGACATACTAACAGAGATGAAACATATCACAGAACTCAGGGAGGCATACACGTACATGAAAATTTCTGTAGAGAAAGCCCTCCACAACACCCAAGGGCGTAGTTCCAGTGGCGTAGTTCCATCGGTCATAGTTCCAGAGGGCGTAGTTCCAGTGGCGTAGTTCTAGAGGGCGTAGTTCCAGTGGTCATAGTTCCAGAGGGCGTAGTTCCAGCGGCATAGTTCCAGAGGGCGTAGTTCCAAAGGGCGTAGTTCTAGAGGGCGTAGTTCCAGCGGCGTAGTTCCAGAGGTCATAGTTCCAGAGGGCGTAGTTGCAAAGGGCGTAGTTCCAGAGGTCATAGTTCTAGAGAGCATAGTTCCAGAGGGCGTAGTTCCAATGGCGTAGTTCCAAAGGTCGTAGTTCTAGTGGCATAGTTGCAGAGGGCATAGTTCCAGAGGGCATAGTTCCAGTAGGCGTAGTTCCAGAGGTCATACTTCCAGAGGGCATAGTTCCAGTGGCGTAGTTCCAGAGGGCCTAGTTCCAGAGGTAGTTCTAGTGGTCATAGTTCCAGAGGGTGTAGTTCCAGCAGCGTAGTTCTAGAGGTCGTAAATCCAGTGGTGTAGTTCTAGAGGGCGTAGTTCCAGTGACGTAGTTCCATAGGTAGTTCCAATGGTCATACTTCCAGAGGGCGTAGTTCCAGCGACGTAGTTCCAGAGGGTGTGGTTCTAGAGGGCGTAGTTCCAGTGGTGTAGTTCCAGAGGTCATAGTTCGAAAGGGCGTAGTTCTAGTGGTGTAGTTCCAGAGGGCGTAGTTCCAGAGGTCAAAGTTCCAGAGGGCATAGTTCCAGCAGGCGTAGTTCCAGAGGTCATAGTTCCAGAGGGCGTAGTTCCAAAGGGCATAGTTATAGTGGGCGTAGTTCCAGAGGTCATAATTCTAGACGGCGTAGTTCCAGTGGCGTAGTTCTAGAGGGCGTAGTTCCAAAGGTAGTTCCAGTGGTCATAGTTCCAGAGGGCGTAGTTCCAGCAGCGTATTTCCAGAGGGCGTAGTTCCAGAGGGAGTAGTTTCAGTGGCGTAGTTCCAACGACATAGTTCCAGAGGTCATAGTTCCAGAGGGCGTAGTTCCAATGGTGTAGTTCCAGAGTGTGTAGTTCCAACGGTCATAGTTCCAAAAGGCATAGTTCCAGCGACGTAGTTCCAGAGGGCGTAGTTCCAGAGGGCGTAGTTCCAGCGGCGTAGTTCTAGCGGCATTGTTCCAGAGGTCATAGTTCCAAAGGGCATAGTTCCAGTGGCGTAGTTCTAGAGGGCATAGTTCCAGAGGTCATAGTTCCAGAGGGCATAGTTCCAGCAGGCGTAGTTCCAGAGGTCATAGTTCCAGAGGGCGTAGTTCCAGAGGGCGTAGTTCCAGAGGGCGTAGTTCTAGTGGCATAGTTCCAGCGGTCATAGTTCCAGAGGGCGTAGTTCTAGAGGGCATAGTTCTAGTGGTGTAGTTCCAACGACATAGTTCCAGAGGGCATAGTTCCAAAGGGCATAGTTGCAGAGCGTGTACTTCCAGAGGTCATAGTTCTAGAGGGCATAGTTCCAGAGGGCATAGTTCCAATGGCATAGTTCTAGAGGGCATAGTTCCAGAGGGCGTAGTTCCAGTGGCGTAGTTCCAGAGGGTGTAGTTCCAGTGGGCGTAGTTCCAGATATCATAGTTCCAGAGGGCGTAGTTCCAGAGGGCGTAGTTCCAGTGGCATAGTTCTAGTGGTCATAGTTTCAGAGGGCATAGTTCCAGTGACGTAGTTCCATAGGGCGTAGTTCTAGCAATGTAGTTCCAGAGGGCATAGTTCCAGTGGCGTAGTTCCAGCAGCGTAGTTCTAGAGGTCATAGTTCCAGAGGGCGTAGTTCCAGTGGCGTAGTTCCAGAGGGCGTAGTTCCAGAGGTCATAGTTCCAGAGGGCGTAGTTCTAGCGGGCATGGTTCCAGAGGGTGTAGTTCCAGAGGTCATAGTTCCAAAGGGCATAGTTCCAAAGGGCGTAGTTCCAGTGGCGTAGTTCTAGTGGTCATAGTTCCAGAGGGCATGGTTCTAGCGGCGTAGTTCCAGAGGGCGTAGTTCCAGCAGCATAGTTCCAGAGGTCATAGTTTCAGAGGGCATAGTTCCAGTGGCGTAGTTCTAGAGGGCGTAGTTCCAGAGGTCATAGTTCTAGAGGGAGTAGTTCTAGCAAGCATAGTTCCAGAGGGTGTAGTTCCAGAGGTCATAGTTCTTGAGGGCGTAGTTCCAGAGGGCGTAGTTCCAGTGGCGTAGTTCTAGTGGTCATAGTTCCAGAGGGCGTAGTTCCAGAGGCGTAGTTCCAGAGGGCGTAGTTCCAGCGGCGTAGTTCCAGAGGTCGTAGTTGCAGAGGGCGTAGTTCCAAAGGGCGTAGTTGCAAAGGGCGTAGTTCTAGAGATCATAGTTCCAGAGGGCGTAGTTCTAGAGGACCTCGTTCCAGTGGCGTAATTCCAGAGAGAGTAGTTCTAGAGGGAGTAGTTCCAGAGGGCGCTAGAGGGCGTAGTTCCAGCGGCATAGTTCCAGAGGGCGTAGTTCCGGCGGGCGTAGTTCCAGAGGGTGTAGTTCCAGAGGTCATAGTGTAATGATTCCAAGCCAAATTCTTTCTTGGAATCACTAACTAATACTAATTTATTGAGTTATTAAGTGCATACAAGATTCATCAACACATGGAGATCACAATATATTCAATATGTAGAAGAACAAGCAAAGATCTGACCTTTTTATTATGAGCAATGTAACATCAATACAATAGATGGCTGATCTGGCATAAACCTCAAATGGCCATACAAGCAATAGATATGAGCTGCTACAAAATGCTCCCGCTAATACAAAATAATGCCTCCAAAGGCTAAATA
>SNQJ01S0206426.1:0-16372 GCA_010110895.2 Picea sitchensis | reverse complement strand
TTATTTAAATAATAAAGTGAAGTGACAAAGTCAAGGAGGATTATTTAAATAATAAAGTAAATGGAGAACTTTCTAATTATGGAAAGTGGTTATAAGAAGGTTAAACCTAAAATGAGGAAAATGGGTTAAGTAGTCAAGTAGCTATTGGATATATAGACAAGTGGAAAATTGGGCAAAGTTGGACATAGGTGACTATGTGGACAAAGTGGTTTAGAAGATGCTTCTAAGAAAGCTACATGAAAGTATAAATAAGAGGCAAGGCTCTCTCATTTCAATAAAACTTGAACATATTGAATATATACAGGTGACTGAGGTAACCAAAGGATATCTAAGCCGAATTTCAGAGGGAAGGTGAAGTAAAGAAGGCCAAAATTCAGGGGAGGATAAATTATTTTGATGATGCTTTTTAAGGTATGTTATTTACATGTCATCTCACCATTTTCGCAATAAATTGTTTTCTAAAATGATTCAGACCATGAAATTGGGAGGTCATTGAGGAAACATATCCAAGTAGCTTTGGTATGAATTTCATCTTGTGGGTCGTTGTTTTTTTTAAGTTACACTCCGTGGAAAATATGGTTTGTGGCTAGTCCTGAAACTAGTCTAAAACAGGTGTTTCAGGTAAAAACATCATAACTTCTTCATAACAGATCCAATTTCAGTAAGACCAAATGTTTTGGTTAGAGTACAGTCTTTAGTATTTTTTGTACAATTTTCATATCCATACAAAAAATATTCTGTGTGGGGAACGCTCTACAAGTTCGCTCTCTAGAATAATCCAAAATTCAACAAGGTATGCCATTTTTTCTATAACTCCTTTTCTGAGAGGTTCCAAGTAGTGACACCTGGAGGAATTTCATAAAACAAACTGAACAACATTGTGTACTATTTTCAGATCTTTATTCATTACAGGTACATAGTTATGATTATTTCAAGTTATGGTTGTTGACTAATCCAAAACTAGTCATGTGAAACTAAAGTAAAGTTTGATGAAAATGCTAGTCTCTTGTTATTAAAGTTAAGGAAGGTTTGCAGGTATGTGATTGTTTAGGAAAAGACATGAAATGATCTTACTTGAGCATTTTCATATTCTTCTTGGCTAAATCAAAATAGACGGGAATATCACCCTATGTTTATAGCCAACAAAAATAACATCCTAACTCACAAGTATTAATTACAAGTGCTTAGGCTAGTATTTTATCAACAAAAAGGCTGATGGAAATTTACTTTTTATGTAATTTCTGAATATAAAAGTTGTTGAAATAAATGTAAAGACAAAAGTAAAGATAAAAAGATGATAATCAAGACATATGAGACATAAAGAAATCCTTTATTTCATTCAAATTCACCAAAGAGTCATTTTCTTTACAAAATATCATACAGAAATCTTGGACCAAAGTCAAAATTAGACATCCCCGATGGAACATACAAAAGGACCTCTGACAGAAAACCAAAAATGAACTCTAAAAGCTGGATCAGCTTGCCACAAATTGTTGCCCACTTGATTATGCACAATAGCCTTTGTCATTCATGAAAACTAATTCATAAACAGACAAGTCTACACAGACTATCAAAGATAGATCAACACCTTTGAAAAACAAGTGTCTGAATGATGTGATTCAACCCTGAATATTGTTGTCTACAATAAGACCCTGCTATCATAAAATAGAATTAGGCTTGTGATGAATATATGAATGAATGAAAACTGAACTATCTCAACATAAACTCAAAGAGAAAACCTTGGTATGCTTCTTCTTCTATCTCCTCTTTTGTCCCTCCCTTTCCTTTTCTTTTAAACAATTCAGAATTGGTTTAAGTAGTTGAACCAACTTATTAGTTAAGTTAATTAAAAGACTCAACCAGCTTTAGTTAGGGGAAAAATTAATAATCATAATAAAGGTCATAAATAAATAATAACTAGTAGGTGGGACCCCTTGCGACTCCCTTTAGCTCATAACAATTATAAAAATCATAACATAACTATTATTCAAGTAAAACACACCTCCTTGTGTCTCCCATCCACATATTTCATTTAACATTTAGCTCATGACATTTGAAATTATTTCAAAAAATATTACTCATGTAACCAAAAAATAAAACATGTTGTCCAAAGTCTCCTGAAGTAAATTGTCATCAACAATAGATAAAAATAAAACCTCAAAAACCAAATTTCCCACTCTGTGATGCAATCTTTCCTTGATTGTTGGTGTCATCCTTTTAATTTCTTGAATTTACCTTTGGTTGCACTGATCCTTTATGCCTAATCTCGTTGATCACGTGGGAACAATCGTCCTTCAAATGCATTCGGGAAGACACAGATTTGTCATAGCCATTGGAGGGCGAGGAAGGGGCAGCAGTGGCTTTTCCTTTGTCAAGGGCATGGTGTGCCTTAGTTTTCAATCTCTTGCTAGCATGGGAGGATTTCACTAGTGAGTGGGGAGCGGCTTGGACAATCTGGTTATTAGGTGGAAGAGCAGGCAAGGACAAGTTGGGACAACCACGATGTTGGGAGACTGCCAGGTGGACAATCTCTTGCCATCCATCATTTTCAAGAACCTCGAGTTGCAATGAGACGTGAGGGGGCACATGGATACCAGGGGCTTGAGGAACTTGGAAAGGAGGCCTTTCAGGCCTAGTTTGGACTACTCCCTTCCCAATCCAATTGAAAAATCCAGCCTAAAACAAATGGCCTAGCTCTTGTGAATCAAAATCAAAATGTATGGAGAACCCAGGCCTTCTTAGGCCTCTGTTATAATTACCTCTCCCTTTGTTTGCTCGACCATGGTTAGCTCGACTGAAAAAACTCATTCATGCATGCATGATCGATTAGAAAATAGTATTTTAAATAACCATACATGACAACTCTTAAAAATATGAAATAGATTTGTCTCATTAATGTATCAGACTCATGCAATCCAATCCATACAAATTGTTTTATTGTTCATTAGTGAGTAGGGGGTGAATAAAGGGTCATGGGATATGTGAGGGGTTTGTATTGAGCGAAAAATGATATGATGAGGGGGGGAAATATGATTACTGCTCAAGGACAACAACAATCAGCTGCAAATCAAAGAAAACATCATTGTAGTTCAACCAAGACACTGCGACTATAGCCAACTGTTTCAACACATAATTTTTCTTGACTGTAATCAATTTTGGAACTGGGAGTAAAAAAAATGAATGTGAGAAAGTGATGGGGTTGTAATTAGCGAAAAGTGAATTAATGATGGGGAATGAGAGCGGTTATTGTTCACAAAATTAATCAAGTAATCCATATAGCCATTCTGTTAAAAGGAGATACACCAACCAAACGATCATAACAATCACTAAGTGTATTAGCTAGTCCAATGTTCACAATCAAATGTCCACACAGTGTCATCACAAGACAGTATGCATTTTACACAATCTGTAAGGGAGTTATTTTCCTTTCATTTATCCAATTTGCATCTTATAACAATTCTCAATGTATAATAGTACCCATTTCCACTCTCTTAACCATCAGAATCAATCACTGCCCACACATTACTTCAATCAACAAATACACCCAAAAGTCGTGTTTAAAAAATAACAATGAAGTCATACTATCACTGCAATTGGGCCTGTCATTTAAAATGCAAGGATATTCATTAAACATATGTAGTGGATGGCCAAATAATCCAGATTTAAAATTGCAAAAACACGGATCGTTATTTAAACATACAGACAATAGCCACCATTCCAACACATGCTATGCACAAAATAATTCAATTATGAAAGTGTAATTATGTCACTGTACAAGCCCAATTCAATGTGACCATAACATGATGGGCTGTACATCACGACGATGTATAAAAAAAATGCCTATCTTCATAAAACAAATAATCGAAATGAAAACAAGTCGTGCTTAAACTCTATGACTATCTCTGAGTGTGGAACCCAAACTATCCATATTACACATGGTGTGCAACCACCCAAAAAACTACGATGCAACATCCCCATTTTACAAAACCAAACACATAGTCACAGTAATAACTCAACCCATCGTGTTGAGCTATCAATCTAATACAATATTTCTTCAATTTAATCAAATTGCAAACAACCATGCTATGTAAAACTTGGGCTTATGCAACCATAACACATACAGTGGATGGATCTTCTATAGTCATCCCAGTTGAAATAACCATTTATTCGTTGTGTAGAAACACCATAGACACAAACACGGTATGCGTGAGAAACATTAAGCAATTGTAATCAATGCCAAGCCAAAATCCAAATAATCCTTAGTGCAAAAATACCATGATTGTGTATCAACCAATCAACCAAAGATGTTGTGGAAACCACACATACCCACGCATCGACATGGAGGGAGGTTGTGACCTTCTCAAATAAAGAAATATTGGATTATCGAACATAAGGAAATCGATTGTGTATCTGGACTACCCAATTAACAATGCAGGGTTATTCATTTTAATAACACAGGCAATGACTAGATATCAAACCAACATGATTGCCATATGTCCAACTGGGCGAGTATATACCCCATTTTTTGTCGACAATACACAACCATTCAACAATAACCAAGCAGTAAACCAGACAATCCACGCCAGTGTTCTATGTCAACCCTCAGACCTGTGGAGTTAAAGGTTTTCACTGTGACTAACACAGTAAAATCTGAGCCAACTCCCTTCAATGGTGAAAAACCTCCGAGGCCAATGGTTCATACACAGAGAGAACCACAAATTATTTGTGGACAGATAACAAATCCCGATATAGGAGGGATACAACAGAGGAGTGAGGCTCCAACTCGACCGGTAATGGTACTTATCGCACGCAGGGTGTAACCCTCATGGATCTTTGGTCAAACAGCCACATCACTGAGGTGAAGACAGGGACGATTAAGAACAGGAAAACCCATTTCGTGACCTTTAGTGGTGAAATCAACCAATGCCCAAGTGAACAAAACACAGTGACATAGAGTGCCTACAACCATTAAACCCATAAAAGATAGAGACTGGACATAATGATGTGAATGCATGAGGACATCTAGCTAAGAAAAACCAAGAAAAACCATCCAACTAAACCAACAAATATCACAGAGAGCCCCTATGGCTACTAACACCCAAGATGGCCCAATACACTGTAACTTCAAATATTTATCACAGAGAAAGCCACCAAAAATTCATTCCAAAAACACAATTTTACATAGTTGTAGTACTTAAGGAAAACATAGCCCATACATTCGAGCCAATATCCATTTCATAACAGAGAAGACTCATGGATGGCCAAAAAAAGACATACTTGTGATCGAAGCACCTTAAAACATGAGATGGTCGAGCAGTTCCTCTCTGCTAGGAAATCATAGCATAACCACAACAACAAGGATGAACAATATCCTGATTAGGGTGGCAACCAATGAAGGAGTAAAGGTGACGTGCAGTAAATGCATGTCGCCTCCATTCACAGTCCATTTACTTCTTAGTACATGCCAACAAGCCTTTCATTTACACCATTAATCACACGTATCGAAACCATCACCCATAAATCACACGACCATATCATACTCTCAACTTATGCCACAAAACAAATCAACCACGTTCCATACAACAAATCGCATAAGCATTAGCAACCTTCACTTTTTCAAATGCGCCATCCACATCTTATCCTACCATATGCATAGTAACCATATAACTCAATAAAATTGCATAACCATTTACTTGCTAGCTAGGATTTAACCATAATCATTAAATATTTCATGCATGTAGTATAGTATAAAGGATAGTTTAAACTCTTCCCTTTGCATTTGTTGCATTGTTTCTTACTTCTTTCCAATTGTTTGTATGTGTCATTGTTTTTTTCAACTACCTTTCATGTATTATTACTAACATGTATGTTGTGCAGGTGTCCCAAGAATAGATAGCAATGGTACAAATGAATAGCATAGGCTGTAGTAACATAAGAACCAATACTTCATAAGTCCAATCCATAGCTAACAAAAAAAGATTCTCATCAACCATGTAAGCAATGTTGAACATGAGCACAAAAATAAAATAAGGACCAGACCTGATCTCCAATATACAAGGGGGTCCCACCTACTAGTATTATTTATCTTTTATAATAACAGGATTTAGCAACACTTTGCGAGCAAAACTTAGTTGACAATTTCAATCGTCAACAATGATCATATACACCAGGTCTATTACAAAGTTACAAATCAGATTTGGATGACGAAATTGATGAGGGATTTTGGTTGAGGTTGAGGTACAGGTTGGTGCGTGATTGATGCACTTGTTTATGGTACAGGTTGATTATAGGTTGAGGTACAGGTTGATGCATGGTTCATGTTATTGGTACAGGTTGTTTGGTGCAAGTTGCTTGGTACAGGTTTACAGTAGTATATCTATAGTGATAGTGTGACATTGGTTCCATTATTCTACTTATACGTTAGGGTGGTTGGATGGCACAAGGAAAGGTGGTTGTAGCCACCTTCTGGTTGTAGATGGAGAACATAGGGGGTTGTAGCCTCTTTCTGGTTGTAGCTAGAGAATTGGGGAGTTGGAGCTTCCCTCATATTGTAGCCTGATAAACTAGGGGGTTGGAGCCTCCTTCCAGTTGCAGATGGAAAACAAAGGAAGTTGGTTCTTCCAATTAATGTAATTCTTCAAGACATATAAGAAAAATCATTATGTTGTTTTCTCCTGCTTTGGGTTTCCACGTAAAAACATTGGTGTATTGTGTATATGTATGATTGTTCATTTGTTCATTGTTTATTTACTCTTAAAATATTGGATGATAATGCTACATTGATATAACACTTGCATTATATGGTTAAAAAGGATTAGATTGATCTATTACTGATTCACCTCCCCTCTTAGTAATCCAACAACAAGAAGTTGAGAACTGCGGCTAAGAAGAGAGAGTAGTGCAACAAGTACCTAGAACATCACATAGATATATGTATCATAGAGATACAATAGATAGATGGAGAAGAAGAAGATATCTATTTTAGTCTTGTTATAGAAAAAACAATAAGTCATTCCCAAGTCGAGTTATGGGTCAAAACCACAACCATGTGTGCGTCACCTGAATATGAAACAACATTCAAAGACCTCTCCAGAGAACTTTTAATCAATAGAGGAAGTTAGAGAAACAGTAATCAGAGCAATAGTATCAATACAATTAATCATGATCCACCAGTATCACTAGGAGGGGATCCTACACATAGTAACATGGTAGGGGTCGATAACACACTATGACTACCAGAGTTCAAAGCAATTGGATCAGAAGACCCATAAAAACATTTGTTCGTATGTGAAACCATTTGGAATGCAAAGAATGTCCACGATGATGGTGAAAATATTGTGCAGTTGGAAACAACCTTTAGAGGACGCGTGCTAGTTTGGTACTTGAAGCTCCAAAGTACCATACCACTAGGTCAAAAAAGGACATTAGCAAAGATCACACAAGCATTATTAAAAGCATTCAAGAAACCAAAGTCTGAGTCACAGTACATTGCCGAGCTCAAAGAGATCAATAAAGTACATACTGAGTCATTATGGGAGTTCGATCGGAGATTCAAAGATGTGATGGGTAGATTAACATTCCACATACCTGATTAACAACATAGAGAGTGGTTTATTGTGGGCTTGGTACCTCACATCTATAGTCCTTTAATACAACAAAAGGCTACGTCGCAGTTTGAGGCATTCAAAATTTCTGTGAAGTTGGAAGCCTCTCCGGTCGGACACAACAGTGGAATGGTGAGGATATAGAACCAACGAGCTGCATTAACAGTTCATTTGGCAGAAATCACGAAGAGGAAAGAGAAATGGGAACAATTTTGGTGCACCCAGTGTAGGACTAAAAGTAACCATAAATACAAATGTCCATCCTTTGCGTAGTACTTAGTAGCTGGAGCGCCAAACCCATTACCAAGAAGGGGATATTGGGATATATGCAAGAAATGGGGACATAACCCCCATGAGTTCCAGTTATTACAAAAATATCAGAGTACCCTAAGAAGATTATTCTATAGCTTTTGAAAGTAAGTGGGACATGAAGATAAGTATTTTCATGCATTCGATCTGACGAGGGAGCACACATCATATATGTATAGAATTTAGGAGGAGAATGCTATGATAGAATGGGGAAGGAAATATAATAATCAAATAGGATTTAAGCGAGGAGGATTCAGTAAGGTTTGAGGTAGAGAAAACTTTGGGAGAGGAGGAAGAGGCCCCATAATATGCTATAATTGTAACCAACCAGGACACCTAGCATGGGATTTCAAAAACCCTTGCACAACATGAACTTACTTTTGGGCATTAGAACATGCGATAGAGGACTGACCACAATTGTTGCAAAGTGGCAAGCTAGAGGTAATCAAAACCAGAACCCAAAAATTCAAAATATATCAGCCGAGATATGGGACGAAGGACCCAAAATAACAGTCATTACGTGAGGAGGAACCAAAATAGGGAGAGATGCAACCAATATAAGGAATCACACTGAGAAATTGGTAAATAAATCAACAGTTCCCATGCTGACATTTGACCCATGAGATGAAAAAGAGACCTATAAAAGGACAAGGGAGGAACTATTACAGCAAGCGTGGGAAACATCAACATCTTCTGCACCACATATGGTGGATAGGCTTCTGATTGATGACCAATCCATGACCAAAGGATCACTATAGAAGGTATGTACCTTAGGAAATTTTTTGAAGAGTTTCCTAAAGCTGGTCGAGGATGAAAATTCATTGCATACATTATTCTCTATGATCGATCACTACAGACAAAGAAAGGCAAACCCTACTGAAAATAAAGTAGTGAACCATCTATTGCGCAAGAAGAGAATCAATGGAGAGTTCAGGTTCAGTGCGCATATTGGAGAATACAATATAGACAATGTGATCTTAGACTTGGGATTCGATGTGAACATTTTACCTAAGAAGACATGGGAAATGATGGGGAAACCCAAGTTAGTTTGGTCACCCATTAAATTGATATTAGAAAAACCATACAAAACAGTACTTATTGGTCGATTAACAGGAACACCTGTGAATATATATGGATTGTGTAGTGTCACAGATTTTGAAGTTATCGAGATTGTGGATGATAGCCAACCATACCCAATATTAATGGGACTAGAATAAGATTTCGATAACCAATCCATTATCAATTTGAAAAGGAGAGAGATGATATTTGAAGTAGGAGAGATGAAATTTATTGTGCCATTAGACCCAAAATAAGCAAGGAGGTACATAGAACCAATGAAAGGAGATGAAATTGACAACATGTATAACATGATTACGAGGATGTATGATTGTGTTAATCCCACCGAAGACGGTGCATTGAGATGGAGAAGAATAAATTCGTGTACATCAGACTCAGAAGAAGGTATGGAAAATTGGCAGCAGAGGATGCGTGAAGTCTCAACATGGCAGTGCACATGCATGACCAAACTAGTACACTAGATTGGAATAGAACTATGCGACCCACCTAAGTATGACAGATTGACAGATATAAAAAAAAAATGTATAAACATTCGAGGCACAGGTACCAGAATAACAAAGGATACTAGCACTGTACATTGCATTGAAGGCCACCACAGTGAGATGGTGGGTGAAACACAAAGAAAACATAGAATATTGGCAACATTGTAGGAGACTAATACAAGTGAGATTCAATACTCATATGGGAGACATGATGAACAAGCATAATGGGGAAGGAAACCCAACAGATCATGTTGTGCAGTGTGATAAACCATGGAATTCAGTACCAAGGAAAGAATAGACACACAGGTTCATACAGAACCTTGACACCATCCCAAAGAACTAGTACCTAGAACTAGAGATGTGTAGAGAAACAACAGACTAGGATTACATAACTCAAATATTCTAGGTAACATTTACCTTTCAAAATGAGTCACCCATAATAAGTACAACACTATATGTGATTAAAAAAAAAATATTCATCAAAGAAGACTCAAGGGAAGTAATATTTGTATGCAACACACACAACACTTCTATGATGGTTCACAAGTTATTGGAATGATACAATGTGACACAGGAGGATTAGGATGACAAAGATCCCTGCAATGTACAAGTACAAAAAACATAGGTGGAACGAATAGTAGAGGGCCCAGATCTATAATCCACAACCTACGTGCAGCTAGTTAAGACACGAAAAGTCTATATTAGGACATAGGAAATCCCTAAGTTTCCAAAGATAAGATATTACTGGGATGATGAAACCGTAGATAATATAGAAGATATATTGCACGAATACCAAGACATGTTCCAAACTACATTCTTAGAGATGAAATGGATAGAGGGTGAACTAGGGGAGATGAGGATCCCATTGAAACTATGCGCTAAACTAGTGAAACATAGACCCTATTGGTTGAACCCAAGATTTAAAAAATGCAGAGGAGGAAATAGATCGCATGATAAAAGAAGGAGTCATCGAACTGGTTGAGGAATCATAATGGATAAGTCCCATGGTGGTGTAGGACAAGAAAATAGAGGGTATAAGAATCTGCATTGAATTGAGGAAACCGAATGATGCATGCCTACACGATCCATTTCCAAAACCATTTACAAATGAATTACTTGAAAATGTAGGCGGACAAGAAGCCTATTCGTTCACACATGGTTTCTCAGGCTACTATTAGATAAGAATTGTGCAGGAAGATAGTCATAAGACTACAATCATGACAAAATGGGGAATTTTTCAATACACAATGATGTTGTTTGGGTTAAAGAATGCACCTATATTATTTTCGAGATTAGTTTTCGCAGTGTGTAAGGAGTTTATTCATAAGTTTCTCAAAGTTTAATTTGATGAATGGACTGTATTTATCCTGTTACGAGATCATGTTGAATTGATAATATTGATGTTGGATAAGTGTAGACAACATTAGATATCCTTAAACCTAAAGAAGTGTAATTTTCATGCATCGTTCGAAATATTATTGGGAGACGTAGATCATATTGTTCCATGAATACGAATTTGAAGTAGTAGTAAAACTAGGTAAACTAAATGAACGTCCAAATCACTTGTCACAGATACACTCGAGAGCAGAAGCATGAAGCCTGGATGACAACTTTCCATATGCACAATTATTTTTAGTTAATATGGTGGATGACTATTTTACAGACATTGTGCAGTTCTTAAGTACAAGAATGGCCCCCTCAGACATGACAGTTGCACAGAAAAAGAAGTTGGTAGTAAAGTATATGCACTACCAATTAATTGCAGGAAGATTATATAAATTGGGCGTAGATGGAATATTGTGACGTTGTGTGGTCGAACATGAAAGACCAATTATATTGGCATAAGTTCACGACGAGATAGAAGGAGGTCATTATGCAGGTTAATATATTGCATAGAATATCTTACGCATAGGACTATGGTGACCTACTCTCCATAGGGACGCAAAGGAATACTCTCAAACATGTGATGTTTGTCAAAGGGTCGGAAAACCCTCCAGAAGGGATGAGATTCCATTGAATCCACAAGTTACATTACAAGTTTTTGATAAGTGGGCCATAGACTTCATTGGACCAATCAACCTACCTGCAGTACGATCACAGGCTAGGTATCATAGATTATTTTAGGGGCTAAATTTTGCCAACGGGCTAATTTTCCATCGTTTTCCCAAAAAATGATTTGCTAATTTCCATTGTTTATAAAAACGATTCACCCAAATTCCATAGGATAAAATTATTTTACCTTAAAATCTCCAAAATTTTATAGAAACTATATAAAATCCTTAGAAATTTGAATATTTTTACAAAACCATTGCCAAACATTTTATATTTTTCATATTAAGGAATAGTAAGATTAAACCATGTTTCTACATTTCAATATTAATTTCCATCCTTAAAATTATCCCTTCTAGGTACATCATTATGACCATAGAATATCTGACTCAATGGGATGAAGCCGCGTCGGTTACAGATTGTAGTGCAAAAATTGTTGCACACTTTTTCTTCAAGAACATAGTAAATCGGTTTGGATGTCCAAGAACATCAATGATTGATAAAGGGACACACTTCATCAATATTATCATAGCATATTTGACCGAAGAATTCCAAATTCACCATCAGAAGAGTATGTCGTATTGTCCGTAGGCCAATGGCACAGTGGAAGAATTCATTAAAATCCTAGAGAATGCACAGACAAAAATATGCAACATAGGAATATATGAATAGGACTTAAGAGTCCCTGATGTATTATGGGAATACAAGAAAACTAACAAAAAATTAACAGGGAAAACACCTTTCAGGTTGGTATACGGGAAGGAGGCAGTAATGTCGATGGAGTTTATTGTATCGATCCTGTGCATCACACATATCACATATCTTTCGGATTTGGGTGCAATACAAGAATGACTATCACAACTAGTACAAATTGAGGAGGATATATTGATCACATGGTTTCACCAATAGGTTCAAAAGGAAAGGGAAATAGCATGGCATGATAGACACATTAAATTGAAAAAATTCCAGGTAGGAAACTTGGTACTACTATATGATAGAAAATTTATGTAGCACTCAGGGAAGTTTCATATGCACTGGTCAGGACCATATGTGATAAAGGAGGTGAAAGAGGCATGTGTTTCATAGTTGGAAACACTTAATGGAGAAGCATTGAAAGAAAGGGTGAACGAAAGTTGGCTAAAACTCTATAAAGAGGGTCGATAATATGTGCAATAGGAGGAACTGCACACTGAAAAAAATAGAGCATGCACATAAATAATGACAATGGGAACCACGTAGATAGGTGCAATTGCACCAACCAAGGAGACCAGACTCAAAAGAAATCAATTATGCAATAGTAATTTCACCGTCCCACACGACAAGACCGTTGAAGTTATGGAAAGGGTGAAAACGATAGTTACAGGCCAAAACAACACTTACGAGAAGATAAGGAGAAGTCATAAAAATGTCATTATAACAAAGCATAAATCCACCATAAGGCCAAGTCATAAATCCATCATAATGACAGGGTATAAAGAAAAATTCCGATGATACGCATGATAGAGACAATTGGGTTACCCAACCCTGAAGTACAAGTGAAGCTACAAGGACCAATTCCCATGTACCTAGTCACGTCACATATGCCTATGGAATTATTACAGGTTTTTCATACACGTATCACGCAGGAACTACGTCTCCAAGAAGACACCACAACTAGCAAATTAGGTAAAGTGGAATCCGAGAAGACAAAACTATAGAAGAAATGTGCCACTGTAGTATAGGAAAAGTGCGTAGTGAAACAACAAGTGGAACTCGCAGTAAAAGAGAAGAGTGAGGCTAAAGGAAAGGCAGAGAAAACCTTGAAATAAAATATACAAGAAAAATTCAAGGCCAAGAAAGCCTTGAAAGAGGCGGAAGAGGCGGAAGAAAAAACTGACAGAGCTTTGAAGGATAAGGATGAATTCAAACGATTGGTAGAGAAAATCCAAGCGATAGTCCAGAACCTATTCAAAGAAGTCCTAGAAGTACCATTGGTAATAGAGGCCATAGTAGAAGAGAAGGTATCCAAGATAAGAGAAATCATCAAGGGAATCCAACACAAGATCACCGAGTCGTAACTGTGCACACTACCAGGGACACCACCATAAGTAAGAGCACAAAGAGAAAGGACAACTCAAACCTCAATGACAAAGATCAAAATCTTGGAACATGAATGCATAAATATGTGCGACGAAGGAACATGCATTTGGATAGATCTTACTACCAACCCAGAGATGCAAGAACTAGAAGTGAAAATAAGGAATATGCAGGAACAAATGCATCAGGCCAATGAGCATGTCAATAATTCACCACCAGCAGAAAGAATGACAACAATCCTGGCTAACAAAAAATTGCACAATACAGTGGAATAGATGAAGGAAGAATAGAGGAATCTCACAGAAAAATTACAACCACTACAGGAAAAATCCCTGGGGGTACTAGAAGGATCAGCTACTGCGCAAAGCGCTATGACACTAGCGATGCAAGACACCAAGGCCAAAGTCACTATTGTGACAACATAGATGATGGAGGAAATCTTGAACAAGGAAGTAGAAATAACAACAATAGTACAGAAAATGAAGGGCACCCTCCAGAAATTTACTGAGGCATGGAGGAGTGCAACACAATAGGACTAAGTGGCTTGGGACAAGTCATAGGTGAGTTTTGGGGGCATGTTGGGCAAGCATTTTTGGGGATGGAATTGTGACAAAATGTGAGGTACAGGTAAAAAGCGTAGAAAGGGAGAAGGAAAAATACTATCAAGAAGATAAAGAAGATCAAGAAGTTCAAGAAAGAAGAGAGAGGAAAGAGGAGAAGACGAGGCATAATAAAGAACAATTAGCACAAAACTCGAGAAAAATAGCCTAGAATGAGTTGTATCCAACTCATAATGATTTGTCGTCAACCGAGCATGAGTTGTAGCCAAATCACAATGAGGTGTCAAAAGTCCATGGTCATAATGTAGAATTATGTAATGGGGGCTGGGAAATAAGATATAGATACGCAAAGAGAGTAGTGTGGTTAGAGTTCATATTGCAGAGCATTGTAAAGAAGCTACATATGTGAGGATAATTGAATTTTGAGCATCAATTGTAGTGCAGAGTGCAACCAAGACACTTGAATATAATAAAGAAGCCAACCTTTTGTGGATGTAGCCCAGATTTGGGTGAACCACGGTAAACCTGTGTATAATTGTATGCTTAGATGTTAATTCATGGCACCTATGTATAATTGTATGCTTATATGTTAATTAATGGACTTCATGTGAATGTACGGTTATCTTTAATGTTGTTTATGATATGGTTGTTAGGAAAACATAATCGCGTAGCAATAAAATAAAACAAATGCGGAAATAAAACACAGAAGATACACAATACAATAGAGACATAGATATACTTGGTTCACCCAGTGTGGGCTATGTCCACCAGAGAAATTGCCAGTTCCTTCCTTTATTGTTATCCATCAAATGAAGGGATACAACCTACAACACACCCGTTGTAACTTCCTCTTCTTTCTCTCACAGTCTCCTCTCTTAGAATACAATATTCACAATGATACATAGTTGCAATACATTTCCCTCATAAAAGAGGGTTTCCTTCTAGGGAAAAAAACCATAGCATAATTTCTACCGCCAAATATGCTACCTTATAATGAATGGTCTAGATTTACTATGAAATTAAAATATACATTTACAAGGCAATTTTTCCTTCCGAGAACACTGTCCCTTGAACCCCCGCCAGGGTCCTGCTTGCCCCCGTACCCCTCAATCAGGGGGATCCCCTATACACCATAGGGGGGGTAAAACTCCCCCGCTTGGAGGAGTGTACATTCTTTCGGGGTGTAAAGTATTCATGGGGTATAAACACGATTGAAAACAAAGACCTCTGAAACAGGAAGATAACCACGCTCCACAACCAACAATATCCCACTTGGAGACTGATCTCAACAACTCCACCGTTGTTGTATATGCTAGACTATGATCCTTCTTGGACCTGGAAAATTTCTCATCTTCATATTCTTGCTTGAAGACCAACTGAAACTGAGCAGGAACTCATGTTCTCCCTAGTTACTCCCTTTGTTCACATGTCTGCAGGATTCTGGCTAGTGTGTATCTTTTCTAACTTCAAATTTTCATGTTCCAAGACGGATCGTATAAAATGGTACCTGAGATGTATATCCTTAGTCTTTGAATGGAAGGTTGAGTTATTTGCAAGATGAATGACACTCTCACTATCACAGTACAACCTTCTATTCTCCTTCTTCTTTCCCAAATCCTCCATAAACCTATGTAACCAAATAATCTCTTTACTAGCCTCTGTAGAAGTAACATACTATGCCTATGTTGTTGAAAGTGAAACAACCTTTTGCAGTTTCAAAATCCAACTTACTATTTTTCCACCTATTGTAAAAACATACCCTCTGGTGCTCCTCCTGCTATCTTTATCACCTGCCATATCTGAATCAACATATCCCTATAGCACAATGTCTGAACCTCCAAAACATAATGCATGAGTAGAAGTACCTCTCAAATACTTGAGAATCCACTTTACTGTCTCCCAATGTTTTTTACTTGGATTGTTCATATACCTGCTCACAACTCCCACTGCATGTGCAATATCTGGTCTTGTGCAAACCATAGCATATATCAAGCTGCCAACTGTTGATGGATAGGGGACCTTGGACATGTATTCTATCTCCTCATGTGTCTTGGGACACATTTCCTTATTTAATTTGAAATGGATGGCCAAAGGTGTACTAACTGGTTTTGCATTCTGCATTCTAAACCTCTCCAACATATTCTCTATGTACTCACCTTGAGACAATATCAATTTGCGATTTTTTCTGTCTCTTTTTATTCTCATACCAAGGATT
>SNQJ01S0206424.1:0-16373 GCA_010110895.2 Picea sitchensis | reverse complement strand
ACTGGAAGCTCTTGTAGTTTACCAGGTTCAATTCAAACTAATAAGCATAGTATCTGTAGTAGGTGCCTAATATCTTAACTACTTTGAAACACATAAATCAAAATTAAACTAGCAGAAAAGGAGATCTTCATCTTGATTTTTTTGCTTCTTCTTTTGGATCTCTATTCAAAGTGCCTTGTTGAGTGAGAGTGTTACCACTTGAACATCCATGCTCTGAAGCCAAGAGAGGCACAACGACACCAAGTCTATCCACCAAACAAATTTCTCCTTGCAGAAAACCAACATAGAGATGGGGAACAACAATGAAATAGATTAGAAATTTGAGGGAATCCCATTTAGACCATGGTTGAGAAATACCCAGATAGGTTGAAGACCACTAAGACCACTACCATCAAAACACATAAAGGAAACAAAATAAATCCCACACTATTCCATCGCCATGTGCTACAATGATTTTGTCAAGTGTCACTTAGAGGAGGGAAACATGTGGGAGATAATGAATGGTATCGGTGCACCCTCCTTTTCTTTAAGTGAATATACATGCACTAAATTACCCCTGAGCCTTTCTATTTGATTACCAAGTGTCACAGAATGATGTTAAGGTATGAATTCTAAAGTGACCTAATTGTTAAGGACTAAGGTCCCAATTTTTTGTAATGTAGCAAGGGACGTTATTCGATCATCTTTGATATTTTTGCTTCCCAAAACATGATAAAAAATTAGACAAGAGAAGAAAGGAATAAGATGCCTCATCCAACTTAGGGTTGAGGCAAGTCTAATGTACAAAGAATTAGTTCCCTTGATCATGTGTCTAATGATTATCAATGAATTCCCAATCATTGTCAAATTTTGGATGTTATGTAATCTAGAAATTTTCAACCCCTGATATAATCCATAAACTTCTGCCAAATTGTTGGAAGAGAGACCTAGACTCCATGAGTATGTAACTACATATTTGTCTATGGAGTTATGAATAACCCCTCCCACACCTTCCACACCTTTAAATTATCATGGAAGTTTAATAATCACATTTGTGTCAGTTTTCAAACTCTCGACATTAATAGTAATGAGGAAGATATCTTTGGATCAACAAATTCTTTTACAGGAGATATTGGAGTGAAATTGAGATCTTGTTTCTCAACATTCTCAAAGGTGTGGGTAGTAAAGGCATAGGGTGCAATCCACACCAAATATGGAAGAAACAAGAGATGAAAAATTAGAGAATTTTAAAAAAGAAATTACATATTAAGGTAGTGGCAACGGATACAAAGTTTTCATAGGTAGAGGTAGAGGTTATGGTGGATATAGGATAACCATTTATTGATAGAAATGTAGAATACAAGTTCATACTAAATTCATTTGAATGCCTCCAAATAGGTGTGTGTGATAATGTATAGAGAGACATTGGTACAAGGAGAAACCTCGAAAGAAAGTGTAATGTACTTAACTAGCAGAAACAATAGTTATGAGCAATATTCAAGAAATGAAAATTGCAAAAAAGTAAATAAAAGAGAGAATGATATATAACCTATAGGATAGAACCCTTGTATTGTTAATTCCATAAAAGAGATAGAAATGTTCATGGACCTCTCCAAGGGGGGAACCTTTGTTATAAGGAAAATCCCTCTATGGCTAGGGGAAAACCACAACAGATGGAACGACACCCATAAATAAACTCTAATCTCAAGTATGATATATAAGTGAAATGATAACAAGAGAAGGATAGAAGCCTACCTCGTCTGAATGTTCGATGAATACCACCATTGAGCACACAATATAAATCTTTACACCTGCAATTTGTCCTCAACAACCAAGATATGAAAGCATGTGGTAATGATATATAATGTTAGCACATAAATCATCATAATCCATTAACATACATAACAAATACGCCCATGGAAATCAATATAAATATTTGCAAGATATCAATTGGATGAGAAAATAGTATTTCTATTAATGCAATCAATAGAAGTACATAGGTGACAAACTTATGTAATGGCACATATTGGAACCGAGAAACTAAGTTCCTCCAACTGGGCCTCAACCACTTCAATCCTCCACAAAATAAATCTCACATGTAGGATTCAATGAAGTTCTCCATCACAAGATAGGAAGAGCTTGGGGGATGAACACCAGAAGTTCAGACATTCAAGGAAAAAGGGATGCAGATTCAATTGAGGTGAAACAAAGTATCTTTGTTCTCAATCTGATGATGAATTGTGTATATCCAAGGCTTGGATATGGCTCAATTTATAGCCTCCAAATGGAATTGAAGGGTCGAGTCAGAGTGTTTCCATTATATGGAAGGTCAAGGATCATGGATCTTATGACATGGCATGGAAACCCAATGCAATTTTTAATTTTTGAGCACCAAACCCGATGTATACAGGTTGTAATGGAGTATCTCGCATACAGACACGAGTTGTATAACTGGCAGGTCACATACATGTATAAAATGAGTATTTTTAGCTTTGGCATGATCAGAAAAAGGGGAAATGAAATCTATAGAGGGAAATGGAAGGCCATCAAAGCAAGATGCATGGAGTGTGGAAAAATTTGTATGGAATGATGCCCCCTAATGTGTGAGGTCAGAGGAGTATCTACGATGGATGAAATACATTATAATTCCCAGAAGTGGAGTAATGAAGACTCAACTAGAAGTATTAGTTACTCATGATAATAGTACAATTCATGATGACTTTGTACACATAGTTGCCAATTTGAATTACACTACAGATTCATGTGGATATATATCAAACAGTTGTTCATGGCCATGAATAGGAAATACAAAGTGGAAATATGCCATAGGCTGTAATAGTCACGAACAAGACACAATGGAGTCTAGTCTCAAAATCAACTGAAGATATTTGTATACAATGGAGTATAATCTGATATTCCATGATCATTGAAGTCATATAGGTATTGATCCAATGAAACACAACAACATATATGGGGTGTTGCTAGTGTAAGCTAGAGGTCTTCTACGCTATCTGTCAAAGGTGCAAGTCCACATTATGTGAATAGAGGAGTTGAAGTTGAACACAATGAGACTTCATTTGATTATTGGTCATTAAGGTATACTGTTAAAAAACGTGAGACAACCCACTGATAATGAAAGCATGTGTCAAGGAACCGAGTACATTCAACAAGTGTGAATAAGGGTGTTGAGGTCAAACACTTGAATAATCCTTCGATCAGGAGACATTGATGTATTCCCAATTCTCAATGGTGGGAGAACCTACCATTGATGACTACAAGCCTCTAGGTACTCATTGAACTCTAGATCTCGATTCCATAATAGATTAGTTGAATTCAATGGAAGGAGACTCACTGAAAGGAGAGAATTAAGGAATCTCTCATCATCTAACGTGAGGTACAAAGAAATAGTTTGATAATTAGGAGGATCTTGGATGAATAGAATGTTCACGAACCAATGACCATGTGTGTCTTTCGCGTGCACCAGATTCAAGTAGTACATGAAAGAGACCCTCTGAATAGTAGCCAATGAGGAAAATTGTCGACAAAGGCAAGGAAACTTCCAATAGGGATAATGGAATCCAAGACACTGCATGAATCCTGATTTGTGAATAGATTTCTTGATGTTGAACACAAGGGAAACCCCCTAGTCAGTGACCAATGAGTGGATGTCATCTGTTGGGTTCAAGGTTACCTACCAATGATGAAAGTAGGCCCAGGGTGTCAGGTAAGACAATAACTTCATGTGATTATGAGATACATTGAGGGTATGGACGACATGCAAAGTCAAGAGTTATGAGGAATGGCCAACAAAGGTTGATACTTCCTTTGAACAAGAGCATGAGATAGATGGATAACTCAGAAACTATAGACTTAACACTGATCATTGAAAAACATTTGTGATGCATGAGGCATCAACAAACTCTTCATAGGGACTGCAAGAATAACCAGTTGGAGGAGTAGACTCTAAGTAACGAGCTTAGCTTCCTAAGGTCATGCTAAACCCAAACCTTGGATGAAATGGACTCAAGAGTTTGTGCTCTGTTCAAAGGTGACATGACTAATGTCGATAGAAGATAATATTCTTTTATCGCCCACCTTTTTTGGTTTTTTCATAGTAAATAAATGTTATGATATAGGAGAGGAAACGAGTGTTGCAAAAAATCAACTAGTTCCAAGGAGTGGAACATACCTATGCTCAATGCAAGAGAATTCATGTAGGGCATGGACACTCATGGGGATGGTTCCTCTATGGGTAAAGGGTGTCAAGATGCAAAGGATATATGAAGGGCACTACTTGGATGATGCTAAGAATTGTTAGGGAAAGAGAATTATAAAGAGAAAGAGAGAGCCAACAATAAGCTCAATAATGGAAGAAAGATAATGGGATGCAATTACAAGTTAACTCAAAAAGTGTCCCTTTTCATAAATTTAGTCCCCTAGGCCCAAAAAAGTCTTAAATAATACCCAGGAGAACTTTTCTAGCCAATGGTGACTAGAGTATCCATTTTCGTAAGTAATTTACTTGGTTTGAAAAAGGGTTAAACTTATACCAAATAGATGTCCTTTTGAAACCATTTAACGAGTGTGAAAGAGACAAGTTCACTCGACAATATTTTCATTTTTTCGGGATTCAGAAAAGAGCTTAACCAAGACTTAGGGGGTGAATCCCTTAGGTAGTAGTGAGAACGATATTGAGTAAGAAAAATGGGGTTCGAACACAAAGTCATATTGGGACGATAAGGAACTCCTAGTCCCATGGAATAATTTCTGCATGGGCACTAAATGACAAAAGGATTCTAACTAGGGTACCCAAGTTTATTAAGTCTTTGCCATTTAATAACAACACTTCTAGTAGCATTGAGAAGGTTTTTTGTCGCTAAGAAATGGGTTTGTACCTAGGGCATATGAATCAAAGTCATAGGACGATGCAAAAATGCAAAGCGGAGTGAGAACCTATCCTATATGATGGTGACAGAATATACCTGTCGGAGGCATAAAGAGATGATACGATGCTGGAAATCATTTAAAAAACCCTGGACAAAACCACTTCAAACCAGGTCTTTCACTACGCTATTAGTCCATAGGGATAGAAAAATTGGTTTTTTATATATTTCATTTATTTTTTTGTTTTTCAATTTGATAAAGGAAAAACAAAAAACATTTGGTCTTCGACTCTACTTATATATGTTACAATGGATGAATGTATAAATGTGTTTTATTTACTTAGCTATGTGGCAAATGCCAATATAAAATGTAATTAGCATATGCATCAAATACTTGATTAGAACTTCTAGGGATATGATTATAAGTAAGAAAATCAAAGTCTCGTTCCAAAATTCGTACCCATAGGAATCATCAGACTAAAGTAGGATCTCTCACATGGTAATTGTTTTTCAACTGACATACAACTAACTAGGAGTCCAAAAGAACTTCTAAATATTGAACACCATGTGAAATGATGTCGCGTAATAGCTCTATGATGGTGCTATACTCAACCACATTATTCATTGATGGCTTTAGACAAATGCCACTTGAAGACATCATTTGTCCCTCAGGTGAATAGATAACCCAAGTGGCAGAAGCCAAGTTCTATGTATGACAACTAACACCATCTATGAATCCTAAGTATATTGAAGACTCCATTGACATCTGGCAACCAAGGGAAAACTCAATAAACAAGCTGACGACGCAAAAGAAAATAAGAAAAAATATGTATATACACTAATATACAAAGGTCACACCCAATTTTGAGGGTTTAAGTGTAATACCTTTTAAAGTAGAGCCCATTTTTGGGCTCATCCAACACATTCCCCTCATAATATTTTAATTTTGTAGGCTCCTTTCTCTAGGACACGTCACACGATATAAGTACCATGCCACATGGGGTTGAGCTTTCCTGCCCCTAGTAGTTCCTTAGCTTAGTCATAAAGGAGAACCAAGTCACCCTCAACGTACTATAGGGGACAAACATACTTATCGTATTGAACCTTAACAAACCATTTATTTGCTTCGATAGTCATAGAGGCATCTCGACATTGCTCATTGAGGTGCTCTAGGTGTACGAGGAATTATTTGAGATCGGTCAGGTCAAGTAGGAGCTCGATTGCCAACTTAATGGAATGGATTTCACATTAAATAGGAAGAATCAACTCCACGTCGTGTAATAACTAAAATGATGAGGAACCGGTGGAAGTATTTACCATGGTTCGGTATGCCCATAATGTAGGGTAAAGCATCACATGTCAATTAGATTTACTCTGAATGACATTATTTTGCGAAATGGTCTTTAGATATTTATTCATAGCCTCTACTTGTCCATTTTCCTAGGGATAATAGGGGGAAGAATAATTGTGTGTAAACTCCAGTTTTGATGCCAACTCTACCAGCATCTCATTCTAAAAGTGATTTCCATGATCAGTAATAATCTCTTTTGGGATTATGAATTGGGCTATAATCTGATTGAATACGAAAAAATGTTACATTCTTACCATCTGATTTAATGGAAGGCATGGCCTTAGCCCATTTAGTAACATAATCCACGACAACGATAATATGTTGGTGCCCCCCAGCCAAGGCTGGGTTGTAATCCATGAAATCTACCCCCCACTTAGTGAATGGACTGACAATGATGACTGGGTGAAGAGGGGTTGGGTGTGAGCACATTTTTTGAGTGAACACTTGGAAAGGGTGACACTTCTTAACCACTTCAATGCAATCCTTAAAAATTGACGGCCAAAAATAACTAGCTTGCAACATCTTTTGGGTTGTTGCAAGCCCGGATAAATGACCACCACACGCCCCACTATGACATTCGTTGAGAACAACCTCAACATCCTATTGAGTCAAACAACAACACAAAATACTATCCACCCCTCGATGATACAAAGTGTCGTTGATAATAAGGTAGTTTTCCATCTGATGACGTATACGTCGTTGGTCATCTCTTGACAGATGCTGGGGGAGCTTCAGGATTTGAAGGTAGATTAAAATATATTTGTACCAGGGGTACAAAGATGAGATAAGGAAAATATGTTCATTCGTGAATGAATCATCATGAAAAGTATCCTCATCTAGTCTAGGGAAGTCTGACATGAGTTCCATAAAAACTAGCGATTTTTTGGATTTCGCAGAAGCAAAATCAAGATCAAATTCTTGCAAAAGAAAAATCCACTTATTTTATTTCCCCCCTATGATATGCCTAGTAAGTATGTATTCAAATGGATTGATAGCTACAACCATGGTAGTTTTGCAGAGTAAGATATAATGTCCTGATATCTTAATCGCATGTACAATAGTCAAGGATAGCTTCTCTACGTGAGAGTATTTGAGTTCAGGAACAACTAGATTTTGAGTAAGGTAGTAGAAAACATGCTCATGGATCTCATCATCCTCTTGAACAAGTACCATACCAACTGTCCTTTTGGACACGACGATATAAATAAAAAAGTCTCTATTGTAGTCTGGGGGCTTCAACAGAGGTGTCGATACCAAGGATTTCTTAAGAGCGTCAAAGGATTCTTGGGCTCGCTCATCCCATATGAACATAGTGTCCTTCTTCAAAAGACACATGAAACATTTATTTATATTGGCATAGTTAACTATGAAACGACGTAGGAAGTTAGCCTTCCCCTGTAAACACTGAAGTTGTTGAATGTTGTGTGGGGGAGGCAACTAAAATATTTCCTCAACCTTCATAGGATCCACCATGATCGCATGCTCAGAAACTATGAATCCTAAAAGATGACCAAACCTAATGCAAAAGATACACTTATGAGGGTTCAACCGAATGCGATAAAAACAACATCTCTCAAATACTAGTTGAAGGTGAGTCAAGTGATCTACCCTCTTATGAGAGTGAGCAGTGAGATCATCTAGGTAAGCTTCAATGATATGCTTAAGATCATGAAATGTGAAAGTCATGACACGCTGAAAGGTTGCTCTGGTGTTTTTAAGACCGAAATGAATTTTCCGGTATGCAAAGGTACCCCAAGGACAAATAAATGGCGTCTTGTGTTTATCGCCAGGTTTGATCTAAATTTGATTATAACCTGAAAATCCTTCCATAAAGGAAAAGACTATGCTTGCCTCACACTCATCGATAATCAGGTTAATAAAAGGAGTGGGGAAGTTATATTTAGGAGAGGCCTTGTTCAGGTCCCTAAAATCCATACATACGTGGAAGGTTCCTTGCTTTTTATCTACAGGAATAGGGTTGGACACCCACTTGGTCAAGGGAACCGGGTAGATGAAGTCAACATTGAGTAGCTTCTCCACCTCTTCCTTAATAGTAAGGGCCTTCCTAGGATTAACATCTCTAAGATGTTGTCGAACAAGTTTAGCATTCGAATAAGTTTTAATTTCATGCTCGAAAATGTTGGGGTCAATCCTTGGCATCTGTTCGTATGAACAAGAAAATACATCTCGAAATTCCTTGAAAAGATTGGTGTAGATCTGAATTTCCTCAAGCGAACAATTTGCATCGATATATATGTTTTCAATTTTACCAGGGGTTCGAGAGATGTCGATCATGACAGTAGGAGAAATGTTCACCATGTTTCCTTCGACATAACACCAACTATATCTAACGGAACCACGACGTGACTGACCATATCACTTAGGGTGGACCTAAACTCATCATGTTCAATCCTAACAAGCTCTGGGAGAAAATAAGATCGATGATGCAGATCATCTGAAGGCCTATTAGGACCATACATGGCCTCAAAGATGGCTTCATCTGAGGGTAAAGTATCGTCAATGAAATAATGTGAACAAGATGATTGGATGACCCATATGGGCTCTAATATGGGATCCACCTTGTCCATCCGCGAGGAGGAAGGATCTAGGTTAGAAGTAGCTTCTTGAATAGCCTGATATGTAACTTCTACTGTGGACAATGGCATGGCCATCCTGATGTGCGAATGAACTTCATGCAACATAGTCAAGGTAGGTAGGGTCCAAGGGTCATTGAAATATGAAGTACGGAAAGGAATGAACCTCGTCGACGAAAAAGACTCATTGGAGATAGCGTTAATATATGCAACCGATGTCGTGAAATAAAAAGTACCCATCAAGAAGGAATACATCATGACACCAACATTCTCAGTTTCCTATTGATAATTATCAATAACAGGGACTATGGGCCCCACCGATGCAGAAGGAATAGGATGTGTAAAGGACAATTGGTCGATTTTCATAATCTTTCCTTCATGATGAAAACATAGAGCATAGAAAACCAACGACACAATGAATTTCATAGCATAAGTCCAATTACGCCCTAGCAAAATATTATAGTTAAGAGGCACATCAACCACCTCAATCTTGACCTCCAAATTATTTCTTCCTAACTGGACTGGGAAAGCGAGAAAGATACCATGGTGTCTAAAAGAGCACCAAATGTAGTCAACATGGTCATGGATTGAGACAGGGGCAGAGAGCCAATGACTTTCCAACATGATAGAGACATCACAGATGTCAAATCACCTTCATCAATTAAAATATGCGTGATGGTAACTTTTGTGTACTCCACATATATTTGAAAGGCCACGTGGTAAAAGAAGTGTGGCTTAATGTCTGCGACATCAAACTTGATAACCTTTGAGACACATGGGTCTAGAGATCCTAATGCAGATAACAATGCATTCCTTTGTGAAGGACACGTCTGGATCACCTCCAAATCCAACATCACGCATGGGGTTTGACCCAAATCCTCGACAATCAAGTAATTTTGGGTGGCTCTATAATTAGGGTTATGGGCAGAGCATTTAAGTACTCCTTTAAGAATACGAGGCAAAGGTTCTGAATTATCAATCTACAAAGGTGTTTTTGGGGGAGGAGGAAGCTCTGGACCTAAAACAATCTATGAAGAAATGTAATCGCGAGATCGAGTGGCTACATCAATCTGAGACTTAACCATATTGACGCAAAGATGGCCACCATCATGTACCGATGGTTTTTGACTACCACTCGATGCATTTACAATGTTAGAGGTCCCCAAGGCCATATTTTGGTTATGTGGAAATGGGTTAGTCAACACGGTAGGAGGCTTCATTATGAGCCTGGAAGATTCCTCAATTTTGGGAAACGAGTAGGTAAGGTGATCATCTTTACAAAGTTTATAGGGAAACTTCACCTTCCTCTTTTATTTCTTTCCCTCACCAACATTATTATTCGATTTATTATTATTATTTTCGTCCTTGGCTTTGTCATTATTATTCTTCCCACCCTTATGATTATTACCACGTCCTTTCCTCTTGTTCCCTCTAGGTTGTTAGTTATTGTTTGGTTTTGACAACAACTGTATAGAATCCACATTCATTGATTGGGTGGTGGAGGACAAAGTCGAAGCTTGTCCTCCTACATATTGGTTAAGAGGCAAATTTTTTAGCTGATTCGTCACGAGGTCTGTAGTCTTAGCATTGGTGAAGCCTACAATGCCATCGGCATGAGGTCTGATATTTTTTCTAGGGTCATAATTTGACCACAGTGCGTCAGGGAGAATTTCGTAAAGCATCCCAGATTGAGCATATATAAGGTCTAATTGTTGGGCTTTGAAGATGGCTTCTTCCTCATATGTCACTCCGGATGTAGAAACATCCTTCGAAATATAAGGCAAGAAACTTGAGGAACCATTCCAATAGAAAATCTGGAGGAATGTAGGCTTTAATCAACCTCTTCCATCTACGCCATTCTTGGATATGATTGGAGATATGGGTGGCTTTATCTTGTCGAAGAGTCGATAAAATTTCCAGGCTGACATCATAACGAACCGACAGTTGGATGTGATTGAGAAAAACCAAGACCATCTAACTGAAAGTTTTGTAGGTTCCCCTAAGTAGCTCAATGTACCACTTCGCGATGACCCCCATGAGGGTGCGTTGAAATAGACTCAAATAAATAGAATCTTCATTAAGGGAGTTATATGAGCACCATAGGTGAAAGGTAGTCATGTGATCACCTGGTTCCTCACTATTCTTGCCTTTAAATTTTGGAATGTCAGAAGGAATCTTGGTGGGGATGAGGGGCCATGACAGATCATGAGACACATGGTCATTCATTGATTTTGACAAGTATGGCAGATTTAGTGTGGCCAGAAAAGGGATTCGGGTTTGGGGCATTTGAGCCCATGCTCATGGGAAATATTGGGTTTGAGAGATTGCAGACCAACCAGGGTTCTGGTATATACTATGGCACTATCTGGTAGGATAGTGTCCTTCTCCCAACTGATTCATGAAAGGTTGTCGTCGAAGCCACTTGCAAAGAGAAAACGACATTATAAGGATTATATATGTTTCCCCCAGACGAAGTAACTTTGTGATGGGGGTTTCCCATACTATAAAACTAAATCCCTCCAGATGGAACACTAGAATACAGAGGAGGTTTCTCCATAATAAAAGTGTTCGTAGGAATCAACATGGAGGAAGAGGGAATGACAGATGGAATATAGGAAGTAAATTGACAACCCATTTGAGCACTCCATCCTAGATCATTGAAGCTAGGATTAAGCCCAGAGGAAAGAAGGTTCCAACCCCATACCATAGGAGCCACTTTGGGAATATGACCTCCACCAAACGAGAAAGGAACATCAGTAGGTGTCGTGACCCCAGACCCAAAACCATGATTCATATTGGTTGTCGAAACAAAGGATGAGAAGTGTGACGTCATGTCAGGCGTAGGAAACAATAAAAGATTAGAGGCCGAAGGTATTAACTGAGTACTATGACTCGACATACCGTATGGGAATACAAACAGATTCATTCCCATGGGCTGAGCATAGCTCATGGGTTGGGTAGAATTAGATGAGGGAGGCTCCGACATCCAAACCACCGATGACAAGGGAGTCTAGGGGACCCCATTAATCACAGAGGATATGGGAGTCAAAGGGATTCCCGAGACATTCATATCTAAATCAATACTCATGTAAGGATGATCAAGAGCACGAGAGGTGGAGATATATGTACCATGCTTATTAACTCTGTGCCTTTTATAAGGCGACTTCAGTAAAGGATCAAGACGTGGTGGAAACTTCAAAAGATAAAGAGATCAGCGAGGAGGATGGTCTTGCTCCACAATGACTCAAAAATTGAGATACAATACAAAATCCTAAGGCGACTAATAATCGAAGAGAACGCTCCTAAATAATGCAAAAGGCCAATGCACACAAACAAGATATGATGGTTGAAAGGGACCTCCTAAACTAGAGTAGGTATGCCTCACCCAAGAGGGGCTTGAGACTCAACAAAAATAGGGTGGAGGTGTGAGAAATAGTTATAAGGACCCTCGTAGGCTTCACAGTGCATTCGGTCAGATCCCTCCGGAGAGGAAATCCTCCATAAATCTTGTGTGTTGTCTGATCCCTATCTGACTTAGGGTACCTGCAAAATAACCCCTACAAGAAACCTATGTGGCTACCTATGCCAAGAAAATAAATTCACCAAAATATAACAAATCCTTAGGAGAGAAGTCACAAGTCTGGTACACCATATGGGCAGGGTAGAAAATCTTGAAATCTCTAAAGCATTGCCCCTCAAGGAGGTAAGGGCACTAGCAAGACCCCTAGATATGAATAGAACCCCAGAAATATCTATGATGTTAGGAAGATATTAGAGGGATATCTATGCAACCAACTTTGCATGACCTCGTGCTTAACTCCAATGTGAGTGGAGCCTTCTGAGGACATTAATTATATAATGGGTTTCACTACTCTCTGGTCAGACACATATGTTTAGTTTTATATCCTTGGAGAAGTTTACTCACAAAATCCTATTCCAAGTCCCTAGGTCCTATGCTTGTTTTTGTACCCTGAAAAATAAAATCGTTTCTAATCAATTTTAATTATTCAACATTAATTTTAATGGCTTCTTTTTACTCAAGAGGTGTGATCATGAAACTAATGGTATTATGACTCAACATATATAAAAAGAAGCAAATGTAAAAACACTGCTAAGTACAACTAGTCTTGATTTTGAATGAGATGGTATGCTTCTAAATGCTATTTCTAAGATGCAATCTCTACAATTTCAATGAAGTGAAATATTTACTAATATTCCAAAACTAATGTAAAGTATCCAAAAGTGCAAATGCCATAACTAAAATGCAAGAAAACATTTTTTTTTTTTTTTGTATTTTCGATATAATGAAAAGAAAATGCAAGGACTGAATAAAAACCTCATAGGCAGACCCTACTGCACGATAAACGAGACAATCCAAGAAGGATACCAAGAAGTAACTACCCAGATGAGTATGCAAGGAAAACAAATGAGAAAAATGACAATAAAGGAGTTTGCCCAAAGAATTCACCAATAAAGCAGCTTCCTATCACTCTGTGGGCACTTAACAGTCAGAAAATGGACCCATGAAGTCTCAACAACCAACAAAATTCACCCAACAAACACCAAAATCATCCAAAAAAACTAAATATATAGTGTACACGATTGTTTAGAGAACAACTCGTGTATGTACATGCCCTACAAGAAGACATCTCACGTATGTACATGCCTTGTCAAGGGAAAGACCATGTATGTCAAGGAAGAAACTACCTGGGTAAGTGTTAAGACAAGAAACTCAGATATCGTGAAAAATATAGGTGGTCAAGCAACAGGCGACAGAGAAAATCAGGAAAACAGAGAGCAAATAAAGGAGAAAAACACCCAATACCCCCAAAAAGGAGATCTCCCGAGTGGATTCGTCAATTCTGTTACAAGGAAAGTCTCTCTATGGCTAGGGGAAAACCACAACAGATGGAATGACACCCATAAATAAACTTTAATCTCAAGTATGCTATATACATGAAATGTTAACAAGAGAAGGATATAATCCTACCTCATCCGGACATCCGATGAATACCATCGATGAGCACACGACCCAAAGATTTACACCTACAACTTGTTCTCAACAACCAACATATGCAAGCATATGGTAATAATGTATAATGTTTGCACATAAATCAACATAATCCATTAACATACATAAAAAATACACCCATGGAAATCAATATAAATATTTGCAAGATATCAATTGGATGAGAAAAGAGTATTTCTATTAATGTAATCAATAGAAGTACATAGGTGACAAACTTGTGTAATGACACATATCATAACTGAGAAACTAAGTCCCTACAGTTGGGCCTCCACCACTTCAATCCTCCACACAGGCAAGCTCACATGTAGGATTCAATGAAGTTCTACATCACAATATAGGAAGATCTTGGGGCTAAACACCAGAAGTTCATATTTTCAAGGACAAAGGGATGCAAACTCAATCGAGGTGAAATTTCTCCAGAGTATCTTTGCTCTTAGTTTGATGATGAGTTGTGTATATCCAAGGCTTGGATATGCCTCAATTTATATCCTCCAAATGGAATTGAAGGGTCAAGTCAGAGTGTTTCTAGTATATGGAAGGTCAGGGATCATGGATCTCATGACATGGCATGGAAACCCAACACAATTTTTAATTTTTGAGTAGCAAACCTGATGTACACGGGTTGTAATGGAGTAGCCCACATACATACATGAATTGTATAACTGGCAAGTCATGTACAAGTATAAAAATGAGTATTTTTAGCTTTGGAGTGATCAGAAAAGGGGGAAATGAAATCTGCAGAGGGAAATGGAAGGACATCAAAACAAGATGCATGAAGTGTGGAAAAATATGTAATAACAACCTCTATTGAGAAAATATCCAATACAATAACAACACTTGACAAAACATTACATATCCTATTATCTCTATAAATAGTTTCTCTCTGGAAAAACCGTAATTACTTGTGGTCCCATCACTAATGAGTACCAATCATTTAGTGGGCCTTATTTTGTAAAGATTACCCTTTTACATTGAGTAAGTTCCTACTAACTAGTTAATGGGCCTTGTTCAAAGAACATAGCCTGATACATAAATTATCTAATTACTAAGTATGTTAAAGTAGGGAGGTTAGGATAGGGCCCTAACATGCCCTTCCCCTCCAATGGAAACATTGTCCTCAAGACTAAAGGTGTGAACACTGTTGTAAAATTGTTGTTGGTTCCTAGGAGACATTGACGAATTGTGTATCCTTATACTATATTAGGACTTATTGAATGGTGTGTTGGTGTAGTCAGTGTTCTCTTGTGGCTAGTACTGCATTTGGTTGTAACCAAATGGAACCCTTTTCATTAAGTTCTAGAAGGTTGGTTTGAAGTAGATGATTTGGTCCAAATACCATCTTCAAACAAGACATTGAATCTTGGAATGCATTGGAAGAGAAAATTGATAGAAATCTCTTTCAATGTGCTAGATTATCTAATAGGGTCCATATAACTTCGGTGCTATATTTTGGGATCCCTTGTCTTTGAGAGAGGTCTACTCACATGATTGGAGACAAAGGAAGACTTGATCGCCTTCTTCAAAATAATGCTCAAAGTGATGTTGATCAACTTGTTTCTTCATTCAATTTATATCCCACACTAGATTATCCTTAAGTGTGCAGAGGATAGTCACTTAGGTATTAAGTGTGTGATCCACTAACTAAACCTTAGATGTGATTTGATAAATATGAAGCAACTTAAGGAGGTTTTTGGCCATATACAACTTCATATGGTGACATTTTAATGGCATTATAATAAGTGGTTGTTATAGAAATATTTTCCTCACCCCATGTGATCCATATGGATATCGGTGGCCACCCACCTTTTCCAACTAGCTCAAAACAGTTTTCTGGCAATTTTGGTAATTTACTATTTTTAGCAGTTTTCACTTCCGAAGCTGTTTTGAGGCCCTAAACGATGTTTTTCGGAAAATAGGTTTGCAATATGTAAATCCTTTCACTATTGCACCTAAAATGAATCTCCTCGACTATACCTTTCCAATGGGCTATCATACGCCTAAAACAAAGATCGTATGCAAAAGTTACGACCCTGGGAAGTTGATGTACTAACTTACCCAAATGGGGCCCACATGACTTTTGGTGCTTCATCTCCTAGGGTTAGGTTTTTGGATTTCTAGGGTGTTTGACATTCCCACTTATTGTAAAAAAGGCCTTCAGAGCCTCATTGTAATCATCTTCTTTCGAATGCGAGTAGCCATCACATCTCTTCTCAGAGATAAGATGCCACCATTCTAGCGATGTAAATGTGTTGAACCTGCACAAAATATATCTAGCTAGAAAATACTACACACATTTGCAGAGAGAAATTGAGAAAGAAGAAGCAAGATAGAAAGAATGGAAGAATTCTCATTAACCGTATTCCACACATAAAGAGCGAATAATTTACAATAGATATAGGATACATGAGTAACTAATGAGCCATAGTGGTGGTGTAGATTGATCTGGACACACACCAATAGTTACAAGAGTAAACTGCCACCTAGTCTAGTCTCTCAGGCAGTTACAGGAGTGAACTGCCACCTAGCTGAGTTAACTA
>SNQJ01S0206422.1:13472-29695 GCA_010110895.2 Picea sitchensis | reverse complement strand
TTATTTGCAGAATGAAAAATCATTTGTCAACAAAAATACTAGATTCAGATAATATCCCAGTCACCAGTTGATTCCCATAATTTATGGGGTGATAACAGCGGCTCCACCTGGGGATGGTACTTGCCCTGTTAAGTGCCAAGAATCCTAGTTCCTGTCTTTTTGAACCTATCTGTCTAGTAGCCTTCATTGGTCTTATTCTCAAAGATGGAAAAATAATGATCAGCAGCTTAGGGCCTTCTCTTCGGGCTTCAACTAACTGACGAATGTTCTTCACTCGGACAATGCAAGTGAAAATGAAAATTAAGATGGTATGTACAGTGGAGATGGTGAATTCGGATCTTCTACTGAGGTGGGATATAATGCTTCAGCATTCTTCCATTCACAAGTGCTCCTGGAAGATCTGACCCATCAGCGTTGTTTAGCAAAAAAGCATTGTTTCCTCTGAAAGCTTGGATCATGTATGGCCCTGTCCATAGATTATCAAATTTTCCACGCTTTCCCTTGTCTTCATTCCTGGAATCCCATCTCAATACCAAATCTCCTAGCTTGAAATCATCCTCCTTAGTTCGTTTGTCAAATATCTTCTTGACATTTTCTTGGACGACCTGAGTTTTGTTGAAAACTTCCTCCCTAGTCTGCTGCAAATGGATCATCTGGTTGATCCTTCTCTGTGATTCATTCGGCTCAGCTTGCACCTCTTGAAGTAACTTCATGATAGGGACTCCTAAAGAAGTGGGGAAAACCACCTCTATACCATAGACCAGCTGGTATGGTGACATACCAATTGACCTTTTGGTGGTCAGTCTGTCAGCCCATAAAGAAAACACCAACTTATTGTGCCATGATTTCTTGTTTTCTTGCAATGTTTTCTTGATGATATTTACCAAATTTTTGTTTGAAGATTCCGCCAACCCATTCCCCTGAGGGTAGTAGGCTGTGGAATTCCCCAAACCAATGTGATATTGGTTGCATAAATCTATGAGCTTCTTCAACCGAAAGGCAGATGCATTGTCAGTTATAATCTTTCTAGGACAACCAAAATGAGACAAAATATTATTTTCAAGAAATTTGGTAATAACAGAGTCAGTGGCTTGCCTGCTTGGTACTGCCTTGATCCATTTGGTAAAATAATCGGTGGCAGTAAGAATCCACCTGTGTTGGCCTGAAGAAGGTGGGTGTATTTCTCCAATGAAATCGAGCCCCCATTGTTGGAAAGGGGCCTCAACTGAGATTGGTTTCATAGGTAGAGGAAGGAGCTTCCTTTTGCCTTCAAACAGTTGACACTAGTGACATGTTGTTACCTTCTGATGCACATCTGCGAACAGGGTAGGCCAATAGAATCCAGCTCTGAGTATTTTGTTGGTTGTGACCTTCCAGTTCAAATGGCCACCACATTCTCCTGCATGAAACTCCTGCAACACGTTATCAGCTTCATCCTTCAGTAAACAATTTAACAGAATGCCTGCAGGGTCTTTCCAATACAAATTTCCTTCTAGAATACAGAATTTCAAAGCCTTCAACTTTAAAAATCTAGCTTTAGTCTTAGTCAAACCAGGGGGAGCTTGTAAATTTTGTAAAACGAATATAAGGTCTGCATACCATGGAGAGTTGAGAAATACCTCTCTAACGTTTGGAGTCGCCATCTCGCCCTGTTCATCTGCCACATCTAGAAAATTAATGTCAAGATCCTGGAACTTAGATTCAACAATTAATTTAGCAAGGCCTTGGCCTTTGATTAGTTTTGTGGGCTTAATCTCTATATCGTATTGTAAAATGACAGCAATCCATTTTCCCCTTCTTCCATCAGGGTTGTCCTGTGTCAAGATATCCTTTACTACCGCGTTTGGAACATAAGATATGGTGTGGGAATGGAGAAGTGCCAAAGAAATCCACAGACTCTCCATTAGACACTCAGCCAGGCAAGACTGGGACCAAGTTGGGCATTTTCGAGAAGTACGAGTTGATCAAGAAAAGGAACCAGACCCTCACCAGCAGTACTTACGCCCAGTTTTGGAAGAAGTAATCCACCGCGCATCATAGGATGCTATCCGCATTTGACACAGAAAGAGGCAGGATGCACATGGCCTTTCTATAGGCACAGGTACCAGATCCCAAGGTAATCACAGACTACAAGAGAGCCACCTTCGAGTTCCAGACGAAGGACGTGCACCCAGCATACCAGATGGATTTGCATAAATAGACAGGGGAGATGGTTTTTCACACATTGGCACATGCTTCTGCCTCTGCAGCAAAATTACAGGTGTCGCTCAACAATGCTCAAACGCAGCTCAAGCTGGAAAAAATATCGTCCTTTGCAAAGGACAACAGAATTAAGACTTTGGAGGAGCTGGTCCTCAAGATCGGCTATGATCCTGCGAACGTCAAAGTTGCAAAAGAGATGATAAAGAAGAAGAATGCAGATATCGCCTCATTGAGGAAACAGTTGAAGCTTCCTCCTACAGAAGACCCACAAACGAGGGAGATAATAGAAAAAGAAGGCGAGAAGGATGAAATGCTTAAGCTGCTCATGGAGCAGAATGCTCAGCTCAAAGAAATGGAAGCTGAGATGGAGAGATTATTTAAAGAGAAAGAGAAACAGAAGCCAATGGAAGGCATTCCATTGAGTGTTATCCCAATTGCAGGATTGAGCACAGCAGGAGTAACAGAAATTCCATCTGCAACACCAGTGACACCACAAGAGGGAACAACAGACCTCGCCAAATCCATGGAGAAGATGAACCTGCAAGAGACAGAGATCAATAGGCTTAAAAAGTAAGTTGAGAACCTCCAGGAACTCAAGACTTCCTTCCAAACCAGTATTTCCAAAGAAAAGCAAGTAACTGACCAGCTCAGGAAGGAGTTACAACAGCTCCAAAAGCAAACAATGGCAGGGAAGACTTTGGCTAAGGTCAAAGAGAATGTATGGACAGACATCACCAAGTCCAAAAATGAGATCTGGCCCATGATCCAAATCATGTTTGAGCAGAACGAGTTGGTCTGGAGGAGTAAACAGGCTATCGAGAAGATCAGAATAGAATTGGGAGATAGACCAACTCAGGCAAATGATATCATCAAATTCCTGAATTCCAAGACCAGAGAAGAGCTAGAAGAGCTGAAGATAGAAGACAGAACAGAGACCATCCTTGAGGTCAAAAGAGTTTTGACCAAGAGAAGTCTAATGCTTCAGCTGGAAGAAAAGGTTCAGGTCATGGATCAGGGGGTACATAAATTCTTCAGAAAGATCGAGGCTCTCCAGAAGAAGGGTCTCCCCGGTCTGAAGGTTATTAATGATAAACTGATGACACTCCCAGATTACAAAAAGAGACTGCCTGAAGTGTCTAAGGATAGTTCAAAGTTTGTTGGCATACAAGGGAGTATCATCGGCAAAGCATTCCTAGACGCTCTTCAGTTGGACATCAGTATCCAACACAAGATTCGATACATATTCCTCACTAAGCCCACATTCGCTAAATATACGGAAATGGATGAAGTGTATCGGAGATTGCTCAAAGTCACTATGCCTAGTCATCTCATATGGGAGGAACTCTGTGATCTTCTCAATTAGCATATGAGTTGTCCAGGTCCAGTCACCTTTCCAGTCAGAAGAGGTTGCGCAGGAACCTCACCAACGGCCTACCCCAGAAATTCCGCATGCAGTTGTACCAAGTCATCAAGCAGTTTTTGATTAGTTAAATTAGTTAGACTAAAAATAGAATGAGCATGTCTTGATCAGTTATGACAGGAACATTTGTAATTTGAATTATAAATACTTCACCTTTCGGAGTATTGAGGGTTGTTGATCTTTACACCCTAAAGCTACCAAACTGTAACAATTTTTGAAGAGATCCACCATTAATGAAAAGGAGGCCCTTTTACAGGATTCTTGCGTGTATTCACTGGTGATTTTATTCTCTAAGTTAAATATTATTCTTGCTTTGTGATCATTTTGTTTTCTGAAACTAATCTTTAAGAGTAACGTATGTTGCAGGATTTATCTTGGATACCCTGTTTCCGACTTTAAAGATTTTATTGTTTATCTTCTGATGTTTTCAATTAAGGAATTCTTAACTGCTTCTTAGTTGAATTTATCTTTCTCATCTTTTCTTCTGTCCATCATTTAAGCTATTAAAGATCTAGTGAGTATATTATCTCTCCCTGTGGAAGTCTCATTTTCTCATTTCTGGTGGTATTTCATATTGAATTAAATACAGACCCCATAGCCCAATGGAAGTGTAGACTGTCTCAACCAATTTAAAAACACTTTGACAATATAACCTACAGATTTCTTTACGTAGCCTAATATCTAAAATTAAAACATAGCTAATTCATATAGAGAGATCCCTCTCTGAATATGGAAGGGCTAGATCCCATCTTTAAAAGTGGTTGGATAGAGTTACCTTTGTGGATTTCTTCTCTTTCAACCTCTAGGAAATTTACCAAGTGCTAACAGGCTCATCGCCTGTTCTTGTTGTTCCAATTGTCAAGGGTGCAGTAGAAACTGCTCAGCTAGACTGGAGTGCCTGTTGCACTTCTTGAAGTTCACCCTTGATTCATCTGAATACCTCCTCCTGCTTTGCTTCTTTCTTTTCTGCGATCTCTAGTGAGACATCATTCAGCACAGCGACTAAGAAGTCGAAGTCATCTGGTGTGAGGGTAGTCTTAAATGTAGTCTAATTGGCCTTAGTTTTCTTTAAGGATGAGGTCTTTGGTGGGGTAATATTCCTTTTCTTGGAGGGATCCTCCTCCTCTCTAGGTGGAGTAACCTCGCCTTTGTTTTTCTCAACTTTTGTGCCACCTAGTTCTTCATCATCACCTCCCTGCGTAGGTGAGATCGAAGTAGTCCTCATGGATGTTCTATGGACATCTTGAACTTCATCATCCTTCTTAGTCTTGCTCAGTCCAGGTGTATCCGTCATAGCTTAAGGGATATCCACATCGGACATTTCTGTGGGGTGCATCAAGGAGGTACATCGACCATTCCTTGGTAATCTGCTCCAAGTCTTCTTCTGTCAACTTGTAGTATGACTGGAGATGTTGTTTGTTCTCATTAGTGCGTGATGTGATATAGGTGAAGTGGCGGTCCGCGCTAAATTTTATCAAAGGTATAAACCTATGAAGTGTGTTTGGGGTGAGGCACGATGTAGACTGGATTTCATTCTTCAATTGATTATAATAGGTGTGGAAGATGGCATTGGACTGCCACTTCTTGTTCATGTCATTGGAGTACCACAGCGTACAGAACTTTGCAGCCAGTGATTCGAAGGGTTCGATCTCCAGAAAAGTGGCACCTTCTGGTATCTCTCAGGCGATGAAAGAGATTAGTATGAGCAACCAACTAAAGTGGAACTCATACCCTTGGTCTTGCGCTTCTCTGCAATCAAGCTCTAGCTGGTTTACAAGGTATTGTTCCCAGTTCATATGTAGTCCCTCAGCGCACTTCCCTATGAGGTCAACTATGAATCCAATCACTTGTGTTGGTCTGTTCTTTTGAACTAGCTTGCCCGCGATCAGCTAACAGGAAAGGCGCACTGCACCACTCTGGATAGAGGCTACCTTGTAGCCTCGCGTGCCTTTGTTGACATCTCCATAAGTTTATTTTATCCTCTGCGCTAGTGCTCGGTCTGAGGTTTTTCCAGGGTAAAACTCTTGTGGGTCAGGGCTTTGCATACTAAGTTATGTGATCCGATTGATCAAGGTCAGATCCACAGTGATGCGGCGGTCCAACCATAAGTATCCTCAGTGGTAGCAGGACAACAGCAACTTGACACATGCATTGACTTCTTGGTGTCTGTTGAAGTGCGGATCTCCATTACATTAAGCAGTTTGGACTGTGTGAGGTTATGTGTCCATGACTACAGGACAATCTTAGAATTCTTGAATTTGGTCCTGGTTAAGTACTTATGTGGGGCTAACATGCTATAAAATTTATGATCTCCAAGGTTAAAATCACTAAATTTCAGTGTTGCGATCGTATCCTGGTCAACACGAACTACGCGCACCCCTTTTAGAAGGTACGCAGTGATAAAAGTGTAGTCGAAGTCTCGAGGTACACTGTCACGATTGATGTCACCTCTTAGAGGTGGTAAGTAAGAAGGTAGAATGCATGGGATAAGCTTGGCATTTGTGATGCCATCCCTGTGCTTGGTTTGTTTCTCATCGATCGGTCGAGATGGACTGGCGCGATCAATGGAAGGGGAGTCTTGGAGTCCTCTCGTTGATGATCCTTGGACTCCTGTAGATAATCCTCACTCTGACATGACTCTCTCAGTCATTAAGTCAATCAAAAATTCTTCAACTACTTTCTCAGCAGCGTTGATCTTGTCCGACATATAAGCTTGGGTCAACTAGCTCGAGTGTGAAATGAATTCAGAGACTACAGTGAACAATATGGGAACAAGGAAATGATCACAGGGTGAAGTAATCTCAGGTTTCAGGCTCAAATTCTCACTTAGAAAAAATTATTCTCGGTGTGTGGCATGATGGACTAAGTAGGGAAACTTAGCAACAGTATTCTTGCAATGGGTATGAGGTTGCATTAACTTATGTTATGTCCATTATGGCACGATCGAATGGTCTAGTGGTGAGCCATAAATGCTTTTCAACCCATTCGGAGTGGCAGTCAAACGTTTATATTGGCTTCCAACAGCTATATTACTTCGCCTTGGTGAAGTGGCATATGTCATTGTTTTGATATCCCGACGAAGCTTTAATTCTACAAAGTGTCTTACTAAGAGGTACCCTCTGGGATCTTCTGTAATTTTTCAATCTTAGCCTTCTTCTTACATAGCTTTCTATCCTTCTTTCCAGTGAGCTTCGTCTCGGTTATTATTTCCCATTTTGATTCTTATTTTCCTTAGATATAGTCACTTCATGCTAGTGAGATTCTCTCCTAGGGTTTAGGTATATCACTTCTTCTTTGTCTGGGGTAGAAATTTAAGCCTTTTGTGTAGATTTGGCCTCGACATCTGGGCTTCTAGTGTCAGATGGCTTTGAGTGGTTCTCCTGTTCTTCTATCAACTGTGCGATCCTTTTAGTCATGAAATATTTTAACTCTTGTCTCTGTTGTTCTAAAACCTCTTCTTCTTCCTTCTTTCTAGCTTGATCTCTTTCAATACAAGGTTTTCCGAGTAGCATAGTAAACGGGGCGTTGTCCTCAATGAATTTGATAATCTCAAAATCTTCTTTTGTCGAATTTTCATTGACTGTCATAGGTATCTGAGCGATTTTTCCACATAACATCATCAGTTTTCCTCTGAATAGTCCTATTCCTCCCAACAAAGGAATCATGGTAGGCTTCCCTATAGCTTCCCCTATTCTTGCTTCGACTTGCTCCTTTTCTTTGAAGATCTCTGGTAATCGGACATCTTTATGTTCCTTCAGGGTTTCTTTCATTTGTATTAATACTTTCTCTGATTTTTGTTGGGTTTCTGCCTTTTCTGGATCTGCCTTATGGTCTTCTTGATTCAAATTTATCCTTTCAAGCTTAGTGATCATTCTAGGGAAATCTAATACCTCATGGTCCGTAAATTTGCAACAGAGACAACTAGGTCTTCTACCAGGGAGTTCCTTAGCTATATGGCCTAGTTTTCTGCAACTTTAACATAGGATTAATCCTCTCTTTCTTTTAAATGATCCCCAACCTCTTTTGTACTGTGCACTAGAATCACAATAACTAACCTATAGAGAATTCTTTCTAGGATCCTACATCCATTTGTTAGTCCAGACATTCTTTCTATGCATAGGTATAACATATATATCATTACACTTATCAGATCTATTCATATCAAACTTTCTTTCATCTATTAATGCCCTAGTTTTTAAGCTAGGACATAATCTATCAAACATACCTAGATCCATGCTCTAGAAACAAAAACAAATTCACTTATCTTACTTCTACAGAGCACAAAGCTTCCAGATCTAAGAAATTTTGACTATTCTTACCTTTATTAGAGAATAGAGCTTACAGATCTTACCTCTTTTCTGCAGATCCGACCTCTTTCTTTCAGAAATTTCCACTTTTACTTTTCTTAGAGCACAGAGAGTTCATATCTCGCTTCTTTTCTTCATATATGATATTCCTTTCTTCAGATATGACCTTATTCCTAGCACAAATCTCCATAGGTCGTGTAAAAAGTTGCGCACTAGGGCATTAGATCTACGCACAAAGATTTATTTTGCACAAAGTTTCTTCTTCTTCAGTTCCCAGCAATCACAGTTTTAGGTCCCGGCAACGGAACCATTTGTTGGCATAGGGGTAGACCCAGGGTTCAATTCTCAAGAGAACACCAACAAAGCCCTAACTATTGGCCCTTTCGGCAACACCTACGAAGCAGATGAGGTCTCACCCGAGGTAGAGGCAGGGGTGGTTGCAAGACTCAGGTGTCTGAAACCTTAGCTGGGACACAGATCTATGATTATATCATTTACAGAGCACTTAGCATCGATCATTCGTCAATATTCAACCCTTATTCTAATTTGCAGATAGCACAGAGCATCGCGGTGTACACTTAGATCTACAGTATTTCAGTACTTAACCATAGCAACCCAGATCAGATCCAGTAGATCAGCACTAAGAATCCTCGTACACATAAGATCTAACAATCATATATATCTAAGAAGCACAGAGAATAAGTGGATATATCAAATCACATAGCATAAGTAGAAACACTTTGAATCAAAGCACAGAGCATAACACACAGATTTACATGGTTCACCCCCACTCTGGGGCTACATCCACAAGATCTTCTTCTTTATTATCGTCTTCAATCTGTTACAAGCACAAATCCTCCAAAACCCTTCTTTGCATAGGACAAAAGATCTGTACATCTCACTAGATCCTTCTTCCTTTCATTACAGCTCTTAGATTTCTATAGAAACCTCACAGTGAATTGCACTTAGCCTTGCAAGCCTTACACAGTTCGCACAGAGCACTTATTAAACATCACATAGATGCAATACCAATTGCATTAAGAAATCATATCTCCTCTTTCCTACATTGCATATCCTTCTATTTATACATTACAAAAGTGGGCCTAATCATGGGTAAACCCACGGGCTGACATCCCTTTCCCATTACATTAACCCAAAACCCTAAAAGGGACCAAATGTGGACCTAGATCCCGTGATCTCTGCTTCGCCTGGCACTCCATCTTTGACAGGATTTCGAAGTCCAAAAACGGTCAAATATGACCAAGTGTTCCTGAAAACTTGGTCAAGGGCCAACATAGCCTCATCCACACGATGATCGAAGAATTTGAAGTTCACCACCAGAAAATCACACCATATCACCCACAGGTGAATGACATAGTAGAAGCCTTCAACAAAATTCTAGAGAACGCATTGGCAAAAATCTGTAATGTCAATAGAGATGACTGGGATCTCAAAGTACCAAAAATATTATGGGTGTATAGGATGACATGTAATAATTTGTCAGGGCACACACCATTCAAACTCGTCTATGGCCAAGAAGCGGTAGTACCATTGGAATTTCTAATACCCATCTTACACATAGCCGCTATCACACAAATGAGAGAGTGTGGCACGATACAAGAAATGTTGCATCAGTTGTTAGCAATGGAGGAATATCAAATCCTAGTAGGATTCCATCAACAAGTGCAGAAGGCTAGGGACAAAGCATGGCACGATCGACACATTAAGAAGAAGGCGTTCACAAAAGGAGATCTAGTATTTCTCTACGACAACAAATTGTTTCATCACCCAGGAAAGTTGAGAATGCATTGGTTAGGACCATATGAGGTCCAATCTGTAATAGATGGTGGATTTGTACATATAATATATCTAGCAGGTGCAGACCTCTAAGGAATGACCAATGGGAGCCGACTGAAGTTGTACAAGGACAGTTGACCACCCACCGCGCAGTAAAAAAAAAAAAAAATGAAACCAAAAAGACATTAAAAAGCCACAGGACACCCACAACACGAATAAAGTAAAGGATAAAGTAACGGTTACATGCCTAATCCAAACGAGTGGGAAACAGAAAGTCATCAAAAAGTAGGATGATAGGACAACACAAAGCAGAATTAATGCATGGCAAGGACTGATGGAACGTCACATTAAACACGCCAACTGGAAACGGCCAGAGAAGCGTAATCGAGAGTATGAAACTGTCGGACATGCATTGAATCCACATTTATGGTGCACCAATCGCATCATGGTGGAAGCGTCTTCGATAAGCTTCAGGAAAATATCCTACAATATGCGAGCACAGAAGAAACTTGTTTATTCGTGAAAGAAGAACACGGAGAGAGAAATGACAGTTCAAACGAACAGAGCAAGATCACAGACCTCTACAGATAGCAAACGCTCGACACTCACCGGTATGGCACCACCGAAGTCTATTGAACTAGCCTTGACCTCCAGGTTGACCAGAGTTCAAACTAGGTCAGGAGGACTGCTGGAAGAAAATGAGCAGTAGCAAGCGAAGATCGTTGACATTGATGAGATCCCATCCCCAGAGATACCACCGGTGAGACCTACACAGATACTGGAAGAGATTCAATGGCCACAACCAAAGGAACTGAAAGAGGATACGCAAGCATAACTGTGAGAACCTCCGAATGAAGAAGCAGAACCTCAACAGGAAGTGCTCCCAGAAAGCACCAAACCATCCATGGAAGGTAACAACACAACACAAAATCGAGGATCACAAGGGCAATCCGACAAGTCGTAGGTACCCAGCTTTGATCAACAAATACAAGAAACCGAGGGAATTACCTCAGCTTGGTCAGAATGGATTATAGGGAAACAAATAGGGATTGTTGGAACTTCGTACCAAGCACCATAGCAAGACGATAGAATTATGATACTGAGCTCACCTGGTAAGAAACCGACAACAGAAATTGTTCTACCACGCATACCGGAGGGAGTACAGGTAGAACCGTAGTTACTGGGTCACGTTGGGAAGCTTAATTATTTCGACCATGATGTCTCAGATGAAACTAAGTACCCAGAACTTGCACCCAAATTGTATATGCCGAACATAGTGTTTAACCAACTTGGAGAAACAATCAGTTATCCACATCAGTGGGCAGTTGGACTGGACCGAACTGGCATTTTAGAACTGTTACAACTCCCACACTTTGGCAGAGGCTAGTAAGAAACTTCATGCATCAAGTAGCTATTAGAAGTTATGCATGGAGGGGATATATGGTTGGACAAACCCGTCCCCATAACAGTGGACCCTATCGCTCAGATAACAGGATTACCTAGCTAGGGTATGGACCCCGCACTGATCCTGGATGATAAATCCAAGGAAAAAGCATTAGCAAAGGAAATGAAGAAGAAATACGACACCGAGAGGGGAACAAGAGGCATTATAATCAAACAGATCAAAAACCTAGCAACACAATTGGGCGGAAAGATCTTATCCTGTAAGTTTCTAAGGAAATGCCGCAAAGATGAAGTATCAGCAGGAGTCATCGCAATTGCAGCTCAGTGCGCAGAAGGCACCTTCGTGAGATGGGTGACTTATCTATTAAACTTATTCCAAATGGACTACAGGGATGCGTAGGAACTTGGCACTGAATTCCACTACTCATGGATGATAACCCTTATAGCCTTCATGGGATGGTCGGAACTAGAATATGTAGTTTTTTCTACAAGACCACAGCCTGAGGGAGCGAGATATCGAGTATTGAGATCAGGGCCACAGACCAGACAAAAGAGGGAAAATGGAATCATCTTTGAACCATACCTACGAGATATACAGGAAGCTATTAACCGGTCATGGATAATAACACCAGAAGCTATCACGCGATATGGGAACATCGCTAACTTATGAACAAGAAGGCAAGCCATGTGGATACAACCAAGTCAGGATCCCGATAATCAGTGGCTATTGATGCGCTACTTTATCACAGAAGGGGATATAGACATGGTCATCAGTGAATGGCCTGTTGAATGGAAGATCCCATCCATTCCCCGCGAAGTACCGAAAGCACCCGTAAAAGGAGAGGCAACGCATACAGAAACACAACCTCTGCAAAAACCAGTGCCCAAGAAACCAAGGACAGGACAAAACAAACCACCCCCAGCAAGCGAAGGGTCGGAGAAGAGAGAAAACCAGAAGGGGCAGAAAGAGACCAATGAACTGCCAAAGCAAACCAAGGGAATGCAGCAGAACATCCCAAACCCCACTGAACAAGAGCCCGGGGGAAATAAGAGGCCGGATGAACAGGCTACAGGTGCATGCAAGAAATCAAAGGCACAATGAGCATCACCAAACCTGACAATCATGGAGGACGATGGAGAAATGATCGCCATAATGGTCCAGGATTGTCTGGCGGAAGACTTCGACCACACAACACATCATAGGGATAATCTACAGAAAGAGCTGGCATAAATACAACAGCTCCTCAAGACACTCAGAGAAGCCAAAGCACAAGTAGCAGTAAAGGCATAGAGAAGTTGACAACACAAACCACCGAAAGAGTGGAGATCGAAGAACGAGACCTAGCTATTCCAATGCCACACGCATCCACAATGATCCACATAAAACCGAAAATGTTGTGAATGGATGAAATAGTGGGACAAACACCACTGAAGCATTTGAACCACATTCATTTGGTCTTGACACGGATGTCATCAAGAGAACTGTACAAATTACAGGTTAGCATCGACCACGAGATGCAGTCTCGGGCACATAAGAACTTAGTCGAGCTACAGAAAACAACAAAGTAGCGGGAAGCGTTGGAAAAAGAGTACGGGCAGGACAAATTAGAAAATCAAAAGGCGATGGAACACAAGAACGAGTTGGAACGCAAAGTGGGAGAAATTTTTGGGAAAATTTTTAACACCGCAGAAGGAAACAAACTCCCAACCACAGAAAATATTGACCAGATTGCGCAGGAAATTGCACAATACCAGAAGGAGATCGGGGATCTTCGAGAACAACTAACACCAACAAATCCACTAGCAGTAAATGAGAAAAGGAGGTAGGCAGCAACAATGCAAATACATGAGATGGATAAACATGTTAGCACAGCAGTTGACTTGCTCGACAAAGCAGCGCAACTGTGGATAAGACTCGAGGAGGACCCATAAGTTCAATGTTGGGACCAGGAAGAGGAAAGGATCAATGCAGTGATCTAGGAACTCAAACAGAAGAAAAAGATCATACCAATCCCAGAATGCGTAAATGGAATGAAAGAGTTAAAGAAGATGCACGCATAACTCATCACTGCACAAACACAAAAATAGGAGCAAGAGGCTCAAATAGAACTATTAGAGGAATGGGTAGCACAAGTACTCACACGGGCAGAAGCGGATAGAGGATAGATGGCGCAGACCCACGTAGAATGTGAAGGACTACTGAGCGACAAAGTGGCCATTCGGGTAGTAGAAACCATTAAGGAGAAGACTGCACAAGCACTAACAACAGAAGTAGAGCTAAGGGGAAGGTTCCAGATGATCACTGAAGAGATTGAGGCAACTTAGAAAGATTAGGTGACTCGGGATGAGTCACATGTCAGTGTTGGGGGCCTATTGGCAGCAGGCCGAAATGGGAAAGGAGGCATGCACGAAGAAGAACGGCAGCTAGAAGAGAAATCATGGGAAAGAAAGCATGTGGGAGGAAAGCGACAACTAGCAAGAAGCACATCACGCGTGCATGCAAGAAGGAGGCGACAGCTAGAAGGAAGTAGTGAATGCATGTGGAGAAGGAAGACCTAACGACAGAAGATTTAGGGTTTTCGGTAAGAATTTTTTTTGTAAATGGTTAAAGAGCCCGATAGATATAAATATAGGCAAGCAGGTATCAAAAATAGTTTTGTTCGTCATTCAAGAGTTCATAGATTCAGAAGTACAGAGAGAGTGTAAAGGTTGAGCTTCCATTGTATGTGACGTTCGATAAGAGAACTACTTGTAATGAGAGAGCTAAGAAGGAGGTAGATCTTGAGGATCATATCGCAGGCTGGGGAGCCTGGCATGATCTAGTTTGCCTCACAAATATCTTACTGATCCAAGAAGAATTGTAAGCACGAGGCACGAGAATTGCAGAACTATCATAATAAGAGATCCAAGAGCCAAATCTTTGTGGACGTAGCCTGGGAGGGGGTGAACCACGGTAATACTTGTGTGATGTGATGAATGCATGTGTATCTCTATTTATTGTTGTTATTCAAATACTAGATGTGATGAATGAATGAATTATTATACTATTTAGTTCATTTATGTTACACCGTTTAATTCCAAAGGTCAGATAATAGTAATTTGTAATACAATTAATAAGTAGTGGCTCAGAACGCAGACCCTCTATCTCCTACTCAATCCTAGGCTGTAAACACTTGAGTCTTACAACCACCCATAAAACCTATCTCAGGTGAGACTGCGCAGTGCATTATGTGTGTTGCGTCGCCTTCTGGTTCACCAGAAGGGTCGTTAGTTTTAGGCTTTGTTGGTACCCTGAAAGATACGAACCCCGGGTCAATAGCGTATAGTTGTTCGGTAGGTTAAAGAAACAACATTGCTAAAGTTGAAAATATGAACCTAAGACAAGAAAACCATGAAGAAATTCAAGAAACTAAGAATATGTTAGCGAACTAGAAAGAATCAGAGACTATATTATTGTAGATGAGAGAAACATTGAATGATCACAGAGACATCAGTTTACTAGAGATCTTAAAAGAGAAAGAGTGCATAGAAACAAGAATAAGAGACTTCGACATCGACTGTGTTCTGGATGAAGAAACACAGGTGAATATCATGCCAGAAAGTACTTGGGAAACTTTGGGAAATCCTGCTATAATTCATTCATTAGGAGGGATAGGATTGTTTAAAGGAAATAGACAACCCTATGTGGAAGACTTACTCATGTACCTATGATATCCCATGGAGCATCACCTAAAGAATAATTTGAGGTCATTAAGTTTGTTGAGAACATCGCTCCTTTTGCACTTTTGTTAGGAAGGAACTGGATCGAGAAAGATCAGACACGAAGAAAAAAAGAAGAGGAATCCACAGAAGAGAAAAAGAAAGAATTAAGGGATCTCATAGCCAAGAAAATAGAGCGACTACTAGAAGAACAAGAAGACAATTCGAAGCAACTGAGGTCCAGAGACCTAGCTTTCGAAGTTGAAATAATACAAGAAGACTTAAAGAACCTATCCATGCAGGAGAGAAGAGAACCTACCCCATAAGTAGTAAGAGAAGAAGCATTACCCTTGAACCATGTGAAAGAACATCAGTAGTGCGAAGTTACTATGCTAAGAAAAGATAAGAATAGAAATGGAAAGAGGAATCTGGAAACTCAGATCACAGGAAATAAGGCAAGAAATCTCAGTAAGAAAAAGGAAAAGTTAGAAAAATTGTAGGAGGTTCCAGAGAGGAATTCGCAAAAGGAAGGCTTGCAGAACTTGAACCTCGCCAGAATAGCAGAACAACGCAGAATGACACTTCACCACGATGAAGCTATATGACCGTTGGAGGCATCTTGACCATTAGAATGATGCTCTGGAACGACTAGAAATGTAGTTATTGCTAGAAAGATCGCCATTGGACCGTTGGAACCACGCCATAATGGATGGATTCGTATTGATTAAGGCATTTCGACATGTTGAAGGAATCCGTTACAACATTGTTTATTTAACCCGTCGAATGCCTCACCGGGGACACTTTTGCAAATTGTGATTATCCAAGCTAATAGAGAACTAATTTCTATTATGTTGTGCTTTTAAGAACTTGCCACCCATTTGCTTACCTTGAATGTCCAGTCGCCTACCCGAGATATTTGATCATGAACGTGCATGTCGGGCGACCTTAGTGCAGTAGAGAAATCCGTAGAAAATATTTTTATAGACCTTATGGCTGATAAATTCATGTCTACAGGAGTACAAGCCTCATCGACGAGAGGATTGCAAGTGTTGACACTCAGAACTGAAATGGGCTGCAGCAAATCAATCCCGAGGCAACCTTGAACCACTTTGGATTAGAAGTTGCCCTCTTCCAACCCGAGAGGGATCTCTCGAAAAATGTCACGAAATAAATTGAAGTAAGCGTGAAATGCTAGGCAGATTTATGGGTAAATGATGGTCTTAGATTTTTGGAGTTTGGGTGTTAAACCAGGGGAAAAGGTCCATTGGGCATGGAGTCAAATGAAAACCGAGAAAAAGAGACAATAGCAGAGATCGAATAGCTTGCGGAAAGTGAGGCAAAGTAAGTCTATCTTTCAGCGCTTTGATAAATCATGATGCGGTAGGGGAAAGAAA